>ML809684.1:0-34049 GCA_009831015.1 Picea engelmannii | reverse complement strand
CACCCTAAGACCTTCAATATATGAATCAACTCTATGGAGAATTGTCTTGTTTCCTAGTAGTGAGTGTGTCTCTCTTTACCATAGCTTCTATGTTAGTGTTTGTCACCTCGAATCTATATTCCTCAGTACCTCATTTATGGAGGCGTTGATGAGTTTTTTGCAACCTCCAAGTGTCTTCTCTCTAGAATTGGGTAGGCATATGGATCTACTATTAGGTGAATATGATTTTTCCATACCTTACTTGGTTTGCCCCCTTCTACTCTTATCTTCAATTCTACTATAATCTCTTTAGGCTCATGTTATTTTGTAGTTGTGAATCTCATAGTTTCATTCTGGAACCCATACTTAAATGCTCATATTTACACACCCCCAACATAGGGGTTTGGTTACCTCAATATTTTTTGCAACGCCTAGTTGTCTAGGTAAGGTTTGCAAAGGAGATTTCTCCTTTTAGGGGTGATATCAAAATACAATTCACAAAATTTCCAAGGGTTTTGGAAATCCATCTTCATAAGAGATATGTATCATTCAATGTTAAATTTGTACCATTTCTCTTTTAAGTATAAAGCATAGATCCTAGCAAGTGGTCTATGTGCCAACATTTTGTAAGCTTGTTCAATAATCTTCTCACATACATATGTTAATCTTGCAATTTCCTATTCCTTTTTTGTAGTTTCTTGCATTTGTTTTACCTGGTCAATTTTTATCTTGGTATTTTCATTACCGAGGACTTCTAAAGTTTCATTAAAATCTATTGAGGTTAAATAAAATTTCTCTTCCAGCTAAGTGATTACTTGGTTATGCTCAATGACAAAAACAAAGTTCTCACCTTTTGATTCTTCCTATTGCTTCCATTGCTACTTCAACTTGAGCAATCAACAACTGTCTCATCAAAAATTTAACTGAATTTGTGGCCACAATGTGTGTTAGAATCCTCTTTTGCATCCTATTCGAACCATATCTCCTTATCCTCTCCGAAATATGCTCAATAACATAGCTACTCTCTTCATGTATCACAAGTGTCTTTTCGTCAACAAGGTTGTTGATTTCTTCTTTTCCTTTAACAATTGGAACCCCTAACAGGGTGGCATGATCTTCTTGCTATGGGGAATCTAGAATATCAAATGGCTCCTTATCTTGGGCTAAGGTATTTTCCTTTGTAGCCCTAGAAATATTTGATTCTAGTTCCTAATCTATTGAGGAGATATCCTCCTACTCCTTCTTCACACTCTGCTACGTCTTATGCAATAGTTGATATAGGCTTTGTAGCATATATGGATTCTTCAACTACTAGTGTTGGCACATGTTCTAAAGCATGTGATGAGTCTTCAATACATGGTTTTGATGCTACATTTTCTTCATGATGGATAATGAACATGTCCCATGTGACATATGGTTGTATTCTTCATAATTCATCGAAGACAAATAGCTTAATCAACCCATGGTGTGCTACAATTGCTTATGTTCTCGATTGGACTTCTATATCCATACTTTGGAGCAACTTCATTAAGAAATATGGAATGCCAATGATCCTCCAATGTCTCTAATGTTCCAAGATCTTAAAATGTTGTGCCAACCTAAAAACCTCGAATTACGATGGCATTTTGTGCAACTGTTGAGCAAACTCTATAGTAATTGCATTGATGTATCCAATGAGTATGCCAAATAATGCCATGCATATTGTTTGTTGGAATATATGCTACATGTTAGGATTAATTTGTATTAAATCCATATCTATAAGCTCTCGTATGTTCAATGTTCCTCCCATGATTTTTTGTGAACTCCACAGTTGATTTTCACTTCTACAACAACCCACACTTTGTGAAATCTATTGCCTATTTCTTAACACTTTCCTTGCTACTGCATTTGGACAACATTGTCAATATCCATAGTGATATTATAGGTCGATGATTCACACTCATTTCTCATTCGTGGAAAATATGTTTTAGATTTGTTACTATGGTGGAGGGTTGGTGAATCTTCTGCATCCATAACTGCTCATTATTAGTTACCATTATTCACACATTGTTTATGGAGTGATCAACAATTAATTCAAGTAATAAAACATCAATACATATTATTAAGAATTAATTAGATTGATGAAGGCATTAAAGCCATTATTTATGTTTTTCACCCAAAAGTAATTGTCTTCATTTCTAATTGTAGTTGTTTCATTCAAAATTGGTGGCACAGGTCGGCCTGTTAGCTGATGAACTGATAGAGGGTTCATACCATCAATATCATTCACTCCATAGCCATATTTATAAAACATTGAATCCCTATTGCAATAAGGATTTCCTTAATAGAAGGCCCTTCCATACAATCTACATTTTCAGTCAATGTCAGCTCCCAAAACAAAATTGGTAATCTCATCAACATCTACGCTTGAAAATGACTTCAAGAAAAAATTTGGTGTTCTCAATTTAATCATGATCCTTTAACTGATTTAAAAATTGCAATTGCCCGAGAATTTGTGAATTCCTTCAATGGGTTGCTAATTTTACTGGTTTTAAAATTGAAATTGTATGAGCTGACTCCCTTGGCATTATTTGTTTCACTGCTTTAGACTATCACTTGGGCACTGTTTGACATTCTGATAATTGTTGTTCAACTATGATTTGGCACTCTTGGATGACGTTTCTCTTCAATGACGCCCTGTAATGAACCAACCATGCCTCTTGACAAATTTGATTTGAGTGTGTGACATAATATTTGTGAAACCATAAAAAATTGTCCTTCCCTTCCAACTTCCTATTGCAACAACACGTTTCTTACTGGAAAACACTTTTAATGTGCAGCAATTGTCCACATTTTCTTCATATTTTAACACGATGATACAACACCTAGGTACTAAATTTGATGGTACTGTTCAAAATTCAAGATCTTGAAGGATGCAAATTACACTATCCGAGATGACAACAACAATTTGAAATCTTCTTTGATGTTTTTAACTTCTTCCTGCCAAAACCCAAGTGAAATAAACCAATGCCATTCGAGGAGACCACATACAACTGGAGTTTCTGAATATGATTGAACTTCCGATTGAAATTTGTGTGCGAGAGCCAAGAAAATTTTTGTGTAACTGAGCAATCCGTGGGATATTTTGTATGTTGTTGAGCAACATACCCCGAGTTTCTACTGTTTGATTCACTGCATTCCACACCATCGCCATAATCCCACCAGAAACACCATTTCCTTTGTTGGGCAGTGGAAGAAAAACATAACATATAAGAGAGCATAAAATAAGCAAGATGAAACACACATTAAACCAAGCACATCATTCATACACTTGACACAGTGATTTATATGGAAACCCAAATCGGGAAAAAACCATGGGCAATGATTATCGATCTTCTTCTTATTCAAGGGAGAACTACAATAGCCTTCTTAGGCATACAATCATCCTCTCCTCACACACTCATTACTCTTCTCTATTCCTGTGTGAATGGCATAATTTTTTTTTTTTAAATCCCCAACATTGGTCGCTCTAGCGACTAACATGTTCGTCGCTTGCATTACCATTTGGTCGCAAACACCAACATTGGTTTCTCTAGAGACTAACATGTTAGTCGCTTGTATAGCCATTTGGTTGCAAACTAGGTCACTTGGTCGCTCTAGAGACTAACTGATCCTCCTTCCTTTGACCTTTTTACCTTCAGGTTTGGTTGCTCTAGCGACTAATATTCGTCGTTCTACCGAATCATAGTGGCTTATTGACTAAGTTTTCCAGGGTTGTCTTGGTCACTCTTGCGACTAATATTATTCGTTCGACCGACTAATATTCGTCGGTAGACAAACTTTTCCATATTATGAATAGGCTTCTTTTCCCGGTCGCTAGACTGACGAAGATCCATGTGTGGCCGCTAGACTGACGAATGGATTCCGACGAAAAAAAAACATCTTGGTCGCAAAAACGACCCTATGCCGATGAAACTTTGTCTCTACTTCATCGCAAAAACGTTCAAATTTAATAGTGGATAAATAAGACTCCAATAAAGAATATGAAGAAGTTGAAGATGAATATGAAGAAGCAGAAATTGACTATTGAGAATAATTGATGTGTGCCATAGAAGTTATCAGAAGAGAAAAGAAGAAAAACAAGAAACTACAAGTGGAACTAGACAAGAAAAAAGATACCCAAGAACTAGAACAAATGATCACAAATTTGAAGGTTCAAATAGAAGAAGATAAAATAATTGAAGAAACAATCAAAGAACAACTAGAAGAAAAAGACATGATCATTGGAAATTTGGAAGCATAGATTGCCACATTAAGAAAGGATCTTCAAAATAAAAATATGTAGAACAACTCAAAAGTTTTGGATGACATTATCAACAGTAAAAAAACTCATCATGACAAGTCCAGACTTGGATACAATCAGACATAAAAGGAATCAAGCTCCAAAACAACAGAGCAAGAAACATATCCAAAAATCTATGTAGAAACAATCAAAGGGGATAGGCAGATCTACAAGCAAGATTACAGGGACACTCCTCCACCAAGAAGATTCAGATTTCGGAATCACCAACCGACAGATAGGCCCCAGGAAGAAGAATAATTCATAAGAGTACATCCTTTCAGAAGATATTCAACTCCCAGGTATCAAACTATCTTTTCTGTTTTATGTTACACATGTAATAATTTTGGACATAAAGATGTGAATTGCAGAGCTAACAATAAGAACATAAACAACTTTGAAATTCGTAAACAAAAGGGTTATCCAAGAAGGCCTAGTGAAACACAGAGAAGAAGTTACAACATGTTTGAATCCTTGAGCACTGAAGTGGAATGTTACAAATGTAACAACTTTGGACACATGGCCAAACATTGCAGAATGACAACCCCTCCTAGAGAACCACAACAGAATAACAACAGTCACAGACAGGAACCTCAAAAAAGGACATGGATAAGAAACCAGAATCAATATAGCAATGAAAAATGCACACTCGCTCTACAATATAAGTAGAAGAAACATGGTTGGTATGTTGACAATGGTTATTCAAAACACATGACAGGTGATAGAGACAAGTTTCTTACTTTAATAAAGGAAAGAGATGGATCAATCTCCTTTGGAAATGATGGTTCAACTAAAATCATTGGAAAAGGCACAGTCCAAATTGAGAACAAAAATACAAAGGAAGAAAATGTTCTACTAGTAGAATATATGAAACATAATATTCTAAGTGTGATTCAAATGTGTGAGCAAGGTCATAAATTTACTTTCGATTCACAAAAGTGTGAAATAAGAAAATAAGGTTTAGGAAAATTGATTTCTACAACTGCGAGAACTTCAAGCAACATATATCTGTTAAGTGAAATTGGAAATGAAAGGTGTTGTTTAGGAAAGTAAGATGAAAGTTGTCTATGACACAAAAGAATGAGTCACATAAATTTTGATAACCTTGTCAAAGTCAGTAAAAGAGAAGCAGTCAGAGAAATGCCCCAGATCATGATACCAACCAACACTTTATGCAAGCATTGTCAACAAGGAAAGCAAACAAATACCAAATTCAAATAAAAGGAATATTCAACGACAAGACCATTGCAAATTATGCATACTGATCTAGTTGGACCAACTACAACAAAGGGTTTAAAAGGTGAGAAATACTTTAAGTTATTAGTTGATGATTATACAAGAATGATTGCAGTTTGCTTTCTCAAGAATAAGTCATAAGCTTTTGAAAACTTCAAGATCTACAAGGAAATGGTTGAAAATGAAATGGATTCAAAAATCAAATCCTTGAGATCTGATAATGGAGGAGAGTTCACTTCAAAGGAATTTATGGACTACTATAACAGTCATGGAATAAAAATGCAATTCTCCATTGCTAGGACACCTCAACATAATGAAGTTGTTGAAAGAAAGAACAAGATAATACAAAAAATGGCTCGAACAATGCTAATGAATTCCAAATTGACAAATATTTTTTGGACACAGGCAATGCATACAACAATTCACATTCAAAACAAAGTAATGCTCATAAACAACACTGACAAAACTCTCTACGAGCTATGGAAAGGAAGAACAACAAATGTGAAGCACTTCAGAGTTTTTGGGAGCAAATGCTACATCAAAAGAGAAGATGGCAGAATGGTAAAGTTTGACTCTCATGTGGACAAAGGAGTACTTGTTGGTTACTCAAGTACAATGAAAGCATACAACTGTTACAAATTGAGATTGAACAAATTTGTGGAAAGCATCAACATAACAATTGATGAAACAGGTAGACAAGAATTAAAGGAAGAAGAAAATGAATCAATGGAATAACTTTACGAAGAAGAAGGAAAATATGAAAAGGAAGTAGAAGGGAAATATGAAGAAGATCTGACAAAAGAAAAAGAGCAAGTTCAATAAGTGCCTCCAAAGACACCTAGCAGATGAGTACAGAAGAATCATCCTTCAGATCAGATTATCGGAAACAAAGATGCATGAGTTGAGACTAGAAGAATAATTCGTTCACCAGAGCAAACACACTTATCACTCTCATCTACGATTGAACCAACCTATTTTGAAGAGGCCAGAAAGGATGAATTTTTGAATAAGGCCATGGATGAATAATTGGATCAAATAGAGAAAAATGATACTTGGGAATTGGTTCCAAGACCAAAGGATAAGATTGTGATCGACACAAAGTGGGTATACAAGAATAAATTGAATGAAGATGGACAGGTTACAAGGAACAAAGCTATATTGTTATGTAAAGGATATGCATAGGTTGAAGGAATCAACTTTGAAGTAACATTTTCCCTAGTTGCTAGAATGGAAGCAATCCGATTTATTTTAGCTTATGCATGCTCCAAAAATATTAAAGTGTATCAGATGGACGTAAAATCAACTTTTCTGAATGGGGAACTTGAAGAAGAAGTCTACATTGAACAATCAGAAGGATTTCAGTTGCCAGAGAACGTAGATTATGTGTGTAAATTAAATAAGGCCTTGTATGGTCTAAAACAAGATCCTAGAGCATCATACTCTAGACTGGATAAATATCTACAACATGAAAGGTTCAAAAAAGGAAGTGCAGACAACAACCTCTACATCAAGGTAAGTGAAGATAGTATTTTATTAATTTAATTTTATGTTGATGATATTATTTTTGGTAGTGATGATGACAGGTTAAGCCAAAAATTTGAAAAGGATATGAAAAATGAATTTGAAATGTCATTACTTGGAGAACTATCCTTCTTTCTGGGACTTCAGATACGTCAAAGCCACCAAGGATTTTTATTTCTCAAATCAAGTATATCAGAGAAATGCTAAAGAGGTTCGGAATTGAAGATTGCAAACCAGTTATCACTGCCATGCAAACCAGTTGAAAGTTAAGCAAAGATGATGATTCAAAGTCTACATATCAGAGACAATATAGGTCAATGATTGGTAGCCTACTATATGTGACAACATCCAGACTGGATGTAATGCAAGCAGTTGGACAGGTGGCATGATTTCAGGCAGCACCAAAGGAATCACATGTATTAGCAATGAAGAGAATTTTCAGATATCTCAAAGGAACAAAAGAGTTTGGATTATGGTATTCAAAAGGAAAGGATCTATCACTTATTTCCTACACAGATGCAGATTGGGCATGTTGTATTGATGACCAACGAAGCACCAGTGGAACATCGTTCTACTTAGGTGAGTGTTAATATCATGGATAAGCAAGAAACAATAATCAATATCTTTATCTATAGTTGAGACAGAATATATTGCAGCAACAACATGTTGTACATAGGTTCTTTGGATGAAACAAACTCTAACAGATATACATGTTGAGCATGATGAGCCCATTCCAATCTATTGTGATAATATAAGTGCCATCAGTATCTCAAAGAACCCGGTGATGCACTCCAAGACAAAGCACATTCCAATCAAGTATCACTTTCTACAGGAACAAGTTGCACAAAAGAACATCAGAGTTGAGTATGTGGGCATAAAAGAACAAGTGGCATACATCTTTACAAAACCACTTCCATGGGAATCCTTTGAGTATCTTCTCTAGAGACTTGGAGTTATTTCTACTCCAAAATGAATGATTTTGAATGCTTATCTTATATGTCTTAGATGTACACGATGAAGCACCATAAAGAGGACAGTTCAGTCAGGGGGAGTAACCTCAGATGGAAAGATACCTTTGCCATTGATGACAAACGAGGAGAGGTTTATCAGATGCAAAGGACATAGGCATGGTTCCAAGGGGATAAATGGTCACATAGATGTAGAGGATAGAGGCATAGTTCCAGGGGGAGCATGACTGATATGATGTCAATATTGCATCAGAGTGTTGCCATCAATGCCAAAGGGGGAGATTGTTGATTAAGGTTGGTTGTCATTGATGTCAACCCTTGAATAAATCCCAGTAGCACAAAGGTTTGGGTAATAGACCCATGTTTGTTTGATGTAAATATGAATCATTATTGTATTTTCATGGTTGATAAGAAGTACAAATGGATGAACTCCAAAGTGGTCCCATTATGGTGAAATCCCTCACGGGAAGACGCTTTGCGGATTGAGTTATCATAGAAGTATGGTTAGAGAACCCATGATTGATTATGGAATAATGAGATTAAGGTCAGTGAATTTGTCAGTGAAACTATCCTAGATGGATAGTGTTTGTCATGCCATTTCCGGTGGTATGTGGAACGTCACATAACTCCTCACGGTTAGAGAGTTATGGCCATATGAAGTTGAAGAACCCTCATGAGTCATATAGAAGCCCCCAAAAGTCAAGTGTTTGCAAAATAAATTATTTAAATAATAAAGTAAATGGAGAACACCCTAAAATAAGGAAAGTGTAATGCTACATGAAAGTATAAATAAGAGGCAAATCTCTCTCATTTAATCACACTTGAATATCATTGAATATATATTTTTGTGAAAGGTTATTTGGGAAGGTATTATTGTTAGAGAAAATTTGCAGCAGAAAAAGTGCAGCATAAAAATCGTGGTAGAAAAATTGCGATAGATAAAGTGTGGCAGAAAAAGTGCGACAAAAAAATCGTGGCAGAAAAAGTGCGGGAGAAAAATCACGACAGAAAAAGTGCGGGAGAAAAATCACGACAGAAAAATTGCAGCAGAAAAATCATAGTAGAAAATCGCAAAAGAAACATGGTTGGGGTCTATTTATGAGAGATATGGCACATCTTGTTTGAGGTATGTTTTGTGAGATAGGGTTTAGGTCTTGAGATGGTATTGGATGTTCAGTATTGCTGCATATATCAAATTTGTTGAGGGATATAGTTGGTATTTTTTTGTTGGTATTTTTCATATGGGTATTGGTCTTTTGGTTGTGATGCATTGCTGAAGTTGTTGGTTTAGCTTGAGGCTACATAACAGTGAGGTTGTGGTGCATGGTTTGATGTAAGGTTTTATGGTATTTGGTTTATGGATAGAGTGATGAATTGTTAGATAACTTTTGATGGTTATATTGGTGTATGTCTTTGGTATATGGTCGAGGTACATGTTGGGTACATGGTTGAGACAAGTAGTTGATGAGTTGGCACATACATGAGGTGTATAGTTGATGAGTTGACACATACATGAGGTGTATAGTTGATGATGTTTGCACATCTTGATGAGTCAAGTTTGATGCATGGTTGATGCACGATACATGTTGGTTTAGGTTATTGGTATAGGTTGTTTGGTGTAGGTTGATTGGTATAGGTTGTTACAAGTTATTGGTACAGGCTGAAAGTGACAGGTTGACAGTGGCAGTGGTTGATTCGGTGACAATGACAGGTTGTCTACATTTGGAATTTATATACTAGGGCGGTTGGATGGGGCAAGGATAGGTGGTTGTATCCACCTTCTCGTTGTAGCCGGAGAACTTAGGGGGTTGTAGCCTCCTTCTGGTTGTAGCCAAAGAATTGGGGAGTTGGAGCTTCCCTCAGGTTGTAGCATGAAAAACTAGGGGGTTGGAGCTTCCTTCCAGTTGCAGATGGAAAACAAAGGAAGTTGGTGCTTCCAATGAATGCAATTCTTCAAGACATATAAGAAAAAGAATTCTGTGGTTTTCTCCCGCTTTGGTTTTCCACGTAAAAACACTGGTGTACTGTGTATGTGTATGATTTCTCATTTGTTCATTGTTTATTTACTCTGAAATTATTGGATGATAATGTTACAATGATATAACACTTATATTATATGATTAAAAAGGACTAAATTGCTCTATTACTGATTCACCCCCCTCTCAGAAATCCAACAACCCTTGTGTCCATTATGCTGCCAGTGAATGAGGTTTCCGAGTGGGAATCTAGAATTGAATGGAATGAGGATAAAGCAATGGCCCCACCCCTACGAGGCACCATCTAATTGGGTTCGAAGGTTCTTATAGAGCAGGCTTCTTTCATAGAGGAAGCTCGTCCTCTCACCAGAGGCACTTTGATTTTGAAACACCATCCCCTGTCATGGAATCTAGTAGTGGAGGGATGCCAGAGGACCTGCTCTCACTCATATTCGACATGCAATGAGAGATGGTATATATGAATTTATGACTGGAGAAATTGGGCATCAAAATCTCACAGCTTCTCCATCAGCTAGCCAGTCAGTTGTATATTGGACCAGATCAAGCTCATTCCTCCATGCAGACGGTTGCCATCGACACCTCGATTGAACTTCCTTTTGGTGACCAGGTCCCTCCATAATGCTCAATGTTTTAGGTTTAGTCTCTTATTTTCAGCATAAAGTTAGTTATTTTCGGGCCTTATCGCAGTCAAGATACAATTTCCTTTTCTGGTTAAGGAGGACATTGTGTTATTTTTTGAATTATGGAAGGGCTTGGGATGGTTTCCATTCATGGAAACCCCAACCTATTCTTTCTGCATGTACTTGTTTTGAAGACTGATATAAGGTAATATAAAGCCAAATTACAAAATAAAAATTATTATACTATGTTTACTTCTAATTCTAATTCTAATTCTAATAATAATAATAATAATCTAATTTTAAGGTCATGGTGAATCCATACACCCAGTTATATAAGTAATTAATACGGACATTAATATGACTTAGTATAACATAACATTGATCACTCAGAACAAAGTTAAACTATGTAAAAAAGCGAGAAATTTTTGGTTGATACTCTTTGGATTTGCAATCATCACGCACCTGTCTTTCTTGCAATGCACCAAATTTGCATAATAAGGGAGTGATTTATTGTAGGTTGATTTTCTTAGATTTGCGACGAAATAGAGGCTATTCCGAGGTAGTGGCAAGTGAATGCCGAGCTTTCCTATTGTCTGGTTATTAGTTTCTATTTTCCATTCCTGGTATTCCGTATCTAATTCAAGCATGTAAAGAAAATTTTAGGAAATACGCCTGTTGTAGTTTGGAATAAACCAATTGGACTTCTGTAATGTACTTTTCATACCTTTCACGTCTAGAAAATTCCATTGGAAAAAAAACAAGTATAGAAGATAAGAAAAGAAACCACTGGTTTTGTCCACATAGGGTATGTACCACATATTCCAACAAAAATATTGCTTCAGGCACAATTTGAATAATTTCCATAGGCAAAATCTCTTGCAAAATTTCAACAATATGACATGGACATCTCATTTTTCCATACTGTTAAACGACGAAAAATCTTGATCAATAATTGGTATTGAAACTATGAATATCACCAATGGAATGCATACTTGCAGAACACATGGCTAGCCGAGCACTGCGTATACAACTAACACAAAGGACTGTATAAATTGTCAATAATCACTACATTGAAAATGCTTTTTGATAATGGACTTTCTGAAACATAGTCCATTGGTAGAAGAATTTCATATAGCATTTTCAAAAGCATCACAATTATAAGGAAAGAGTGTCTCACCCAATTTGAGGATTCCGCACTTTCACATTTGCAATTGTTCGACACCATGGATTCTGACAAGCAACCTAATGTTCCCGATAACCAAGTCATTTATGGTAGGCATATTTGGTCGTATTTGCGAAAAACAAAGGCTATTAAGAAATTGTGTGAAGTAAATGTCACGGATTTACATGAGCTATCCAATGCCTTCTATTAATCATTTTGAGCACCGATAACTAAGTCAGGTGTGAAAAGGGAATGTTGGTAAATATTCCCTATGCAGTTGGCCTTTAAAGCAATATGCCATGTTAGTAAATATGTACTATTCATAACGTTCATGTACATCAAAGTGAATTTAAATAAACACACATATAACAGATACAATCTACAAAGGGTCGATAGACAAACTTGGTTGCTAAACTTTTAGAATATGACATGGACATTAACTTCGTAGAAATTGTTAGGTGACAAGGACTGTCGATTGATAAGTGGTATTGAAGCTATAGACATCCACCATCTACACCATGTACTAATTCAATATGTAACCACATCCCAAAAAACTCGCTATCAAACGCCTCTTTACTTAGCGATTTTCCACCTTGCACCGATTCTTTTTCTACTATCTTATCTCTGCATATGGCACATGCATGTGTTCCGCAATTGACATCCTCTACAATCCAATACTTTTCCAACACCGATTCTGATGACCGATGTAATTTGCACTAAAATAGAATCTTTTATGACAAGTTGATTTGCACTGACTTATGAAGAAAGCATGGTGATCATGAATAATTCATAGTAAATGTCCCGTTGTTCTATGGACTACTTAATGGTGTCTATTATGATTACACATCTTCCAAAAATAGTTCATATGTGTGGATAGGACATCCTAGTAAATACATGTCATGCAATTATCTTTAAAGAAAATGGGCCTCGGTAATCTAATATTTATAAACTTCACCTATGCTAAGTCGATTTAAAAAAGAGTCATTGGAAAATAGAAGAACCTATCCCTTTTGCGGTGATACTGTCAATTCACTATCCAAAGAGAAAAATAACTTCCATTGGTCTACATCCTACGAGTGGTTATTGAACAAGAGTGCGGAAGAAAAATAAATAGACAAACTCTGGACCACATGGCTTGTCAATGTTGGTTGTGTACCTGGCGATTTTTATTGTAAGAAACTGGTATCCTGGTGTGCTCGAAGGTTTGATTGTAGGACAAGAATGATTAAGCTCACAACAAAATGAAAGAATCCAATGTTTCTTACTCCGGCCGAAGGTGTTCAACAAAATGATTCATCTTCCTATTGCAAATAAACCTTTCAAGCTTGTGGAATGCATACATGTTCCTAGTGTCTCAAGCAGGTGGTGCCAATATTTTGAGAGAATTTATGCTATTGTCTATAAACACGTCGAGCGATAAATTTACTGCAAGAGACGTACCAGGACTTTTGATGGTTGTTCACACGTGTAGTTGGCCGACAATTGACTTCAGACATACCCATGTTAGCACTGTATGCACTATACTTTACCTTCCAGAGGGATGCCATGTTTGAATAGGCACAAGTGATATCAGATGAATTTGTTTGCAGTTGGGAAATTACTTAAGCATTCAAAGTTTTTATATGTCCACATATATGGTGTTCGCAATTGTCTATTGCAATGTATTTTATAATCTCCTTGTTAAAGAAATTGTAAATACACAGAAAAAACCATTCCAATTCTGGTTCCCCGTGCTATCTAAACATAAAGAAAGATTCATTTTTTTCATTGTTCAATATGGCTTTGTTAAACAATTTAGACACATGTTGGATGGGGTAGATCCCAACATAATAACTCAAGAGGTTGAGGAATTTCTAAATGGAAAGGGAATTTAAATTCAATATTAAAACCATAAATACATCTAGTTGTATGGTTGCCAAGGAAATCCCCTTTTACTCCCTATGTTTTTTTGTGATAGATAATTTCTCATAGAAGTTTTCTGGTAGTATAGAATCCGGTGCATTACATTTGAAAGAAAACAAAAAAAACAGTTCATTACATTTTCTTTTCGAGTTGGGGACGCAATGATCAACAATATGGCCCATCTGAAAGAAGTCTCATAAAGACTTAGTGCATTTGATCTAAAAAAAGTACAACCTCTAAGTGGTTTTGACCCCTAGGGTCTATTTTTCGCAATACTTAAAGTCCATAAGGTATAGTAATATGTTTACGATATTTGACGACAAAACCAGTGACAATGTATGTGCAAAAAATGACATCAATGGATGCAACGATGAATTTCCGATAGAAATAATCTCAAGTATGATAAATATAAGCAAAGAAAGACAAAGGGGGAAAGGCAACACCAATGTCCAGTCTTCCTCCAATCCCTAGACATATATTAGCTCCGCTTTTGGAAAAAGAACATAATAGTAGAATCTTAAAAAATAAGAGAGTAATGACGCATGTGCTGGAGGCAACAACAGAGAGAAACCACACCATGCCAATCTTGAATGTGCACATGCAGTCTCACAACAAAAAATGAAATGTACCCTAAACATAGAAAATTCTCAAGATTCAAGAAGCCCAAGAAGTCTAAGAGATGTTGATGATATGTAGATCGATAGTACACCTCTACTTGACTGGGTATCCCAAATAATTGTAGAAATCCAATTGCTTGCATATGATATTGCAAGAGAAGAACCAATGTTGTTTGAGAAACACTACTTGACGCTGCATAACACTCAATACAACAAGCACCAAAGAAAACTGCAAATAGAGAAGGCCAGTCTTAAAAATAAAAAGGGCATTCACAGATCAAGCAACGACATGGATGTCTCAGGAGTTGGACCATCCACCCTCATGAAACTACATCATTGCACATGAGATACGATTTTCAATTCCATTTCCTAGAAGGAGTGACAAACTATTATATTGAAGAAGATAATATGTGAACTTGAGAACGCATTGGCTCCCAAGCCACTCTTTGCAAATTCATTGGCCATATTGTGAGCAGAGCATGCTCTTCTAAGTACTATCATAATCTCAAAGCCAATAAAAAAGTGCTTCAATTTCTGAATGGAGTCAGAGGCTATGTTGCTAAAAATATTAACAAAAGACTGGACATAATAAAAAAGGCATGGGAGGTCAATATCACTCTATGTAATCTTTCAAAAAGGATTACAAATTTTATTGAACATTTGTGAAAATATTTGGAGCATGATCAAGCTTATTATAAAAATGAGGTAAGTACTTTCGTCGCATGAGTCACAAGTATGGATGAGTATAAAAGAAGTCATAAACAAATTCCCTCAGACAAAAGAATAAAGCAAATAAAGGTAGGTTGGGAAGCATGAATAAATGTGTTGAAAGGTGCAATGGATGCTTGTTAAAGGATCCATGGAAGAAGAGGAGATGCTACTTTAAAATAAATTGCTACTGTTAAGGAACTGAAGGACCCAGATTTTATTAGGAATTCAACCACAATCACCAAAGAAGAGCTTGATAGTGAGTTAGCCACTATGAAAACTACATTGGCTAATGACTTCAACAATGTTAGGGAATTTGGTGATGAGGAACTCAAGCAGTTTCTTGTAACATTTTTCAATAACAATGAATACCACTTCTCAGTCATCGACCAAGTCCAACTCGAATGCAAAGAAGTGAAGGAGAAGATTTTCACTCTTCAAGTTAAGAAAGAAATAACCATCACACCAATCAAAGGCTATATTGATGACTGGGTCAATAAGGCCATAGAACATATTGTCATCCCAGAATAATCACCAAAGATAGTTCAACAACAATCCAAATAAACAACTCCTATAAATCCAGATGCATACCTACAACAGACAAACCAGAACAACATAACACTTCCTTCTTGGTAAGTAGTCAAGCAAGCATTTCACCTCCTTTTTCTCTTGCTTTCTTTAATCATTTGGTAATGTCCCAAAATTGCTTGTTCTATGTTTTGTTAAAACCTAACACCCATTTCTAACTATCTCTCTTTCTTTGTTCCATGTCTTTCTTCTATTTTATGGTCCACGGGGGGCCCTGATACCAGTTCGTTTGAACACACACTTTCACTTTTTACAGACTTATTTAAAATACAATTGTATATTTTTTGAACTTTCCCAAGAAATATTTTGGCATTTACAAAGATTATTGAAAAGACAATTGTGTATTTTTTGGGTACTGTTTTGGCATAAATAGTTGTTGATTTTCTAGACTTTTACTTTCAAACAGAATTTCCAAGCCCGTGTTCACTCTCTATCATTTTTCAATGAAATATCATGTTCTATGCATATGTAGCCATTGAATTTCATTCCACCAACTGACATTTTGACCTCTATGCTATGGTTAATAAATTTGGTATGATATTGTAAATACTCAATAAAACAATGCCTAATCGTTTTTCAGACCTTTCTTTCCTTGTCTGTATTAGCTTAACCAATGTGGTCCATTGTTAGGTATTGTTTTAATTATGAACATGAACATAATTTATGGTTTTGGATTTGATTGTTTTAAGTTCAAAGTATTTCAGTGAAATACCTTATTCTGTGCATACGTAGCAATGGACTTTTATTCTGCGAATGATATTTTGTCGTCTATGCAATGATTATGAAATTTTGTAACATACTATAAAAACTGAATAAGATAGTGCCGAGTCCTTTCTCAAGCCTTTCTTTCCTTATCTATGTTTACTTAACCAAGCTACTCCATTGTCAAGTTTTGTTTTAATTCTAACCATGATCAATAGTTCCAGATTTAATTGTTTTAAGTTTGAATTTCCAAAATTGCTTTGCTTTTGGACTGTCCATCTCTTCCGTTATATGCAGATGGTCTTCTCTGAGCTTTGGTAAAAGAGACAGGTGTACTAGTAACTAGTTTGTGATATCCTATTATCAATTTCAACGTTATGTAAACCGAACCTTTGTCGTCTAGGCAAATCTACCCTATTTGCTTTCCACAAAACCTAAGCTACGCACAATTTACATTGTTTCCCAAACATTGTAACATCCACATACTTTGCATTGTTCCCTCGAAAACTCCACTTCAATACATTTTACATTGCTTCCTCTGTATCTTTACCTCTAAATTCTTCCGTTTACTAAGTTCTATGCCAGATGTTTTTAGTTTTTTTTTTTTATAATAAACATTGTTACTTGAAATAAATTTAATTCAACAATATTTTTTAAGCTAAACATATGAATAGAAGCATTTTGTTTACTTTATATACCTATTTTTTATAATAAACATCGCCACTTAAAATAAATACAAGTATCCAGAGTGAGTGTTGCAAACTTAGAAAATGAGATTTCCATAAATCAGTCATTTATCATGCAAATTACATCATTGGTCATAATTAATGTTGTTGAACTATTGGAAGTACAAAGCTTCAAACTGCAGGAAAACATGAAGATGGGCGATATGAATCAACAACACAAGGGTTCAAACTAAATTCCATTAATTGTACGATGCATATGCTTGTGTAGAAGCTCAGGACATATGGTTGTGCATATGATATGTGTGTGCCAAAGATATATATGTCAAACACTTCACTTATTTACAAAGTTTTTTTCAATATTGAACAATTTACCTTTTTTCCTATTTTTTACAAAATTTTATGGAAAATGTTTTCGCTGCAAAGACTTCAAAATGTTTAAAAATGAAATTTCCATAAATGAGTCGGTTATCAAGAAAATTACATTGTTGGTCAGAATCTGTAAGCTGAAACTATTGGAGGTGCATAGTTGCAAAGTTCGAGGGTGCATGAGGGTGACTATTATGAATTATCCACACAAGGGTTCAAATTACACTAGAGCTTTCCATGGGTATGTTTGGAGATATATCTATGGGGACGGTGTGTCTGTGCTCGAAAAATATATATCCAGTAGATATATGTTTAACAATATTTTTTTGGTTAAGCATATGCATAAAAGAATTTTGTGAACTATTAAAAGTGTAAAGTTGTGA
The DNA here is from genome assembly GCA_009831015.1 of Picea engelmannii. Lineage (NCBI taxonomy): Eukaryota > Viridiplantae > Streptophyta > Pinopsida > Pinales > Pinaceae > Picea > Picea engelmannii. The sequence goes on along the minus strand of ML809684.1, from coordinate 16,296 downwards.
AGTGCAGGAGTGTAAGAGGATGAGTGATATCAATTATCCGCACAAGACTTCAAATTAGACTAAGTCTTGGTTGTGAGAAGGATATGCCTGGCGAGACGTGCAAGGGATATGCCTTTCTTTCCACAATTCTAATATGTGCATACTATGCATTGGCTCTTATCAATCCTAATCTCCAAACATTGTATATTGTTTCCCGTGTATGTTAACTTCCCCATTGAACATTTCACTTATTAGTCCCTGCCGCAAGCCTGGGACTATAACAATTGGTTTTTCGTTGACCACGATTTTGTTTTTGTGTTGACCAAAATTTTCTCGATTTTTTATCTGTGCAACGATAAACCTGTGCGAAGGTGTGGAATCCATTTATGTGCGCACTACATGTTTGTGTTGAAGATGTATAGTTAACTTTATTGCTGATTAAATTTATTGCAGGAGAAAGAGAGGATTTTCTTTTTTTGGAGGTTGATTTGTTGTGGGGGCCAAATTTATCAGTCGTATGACCATTTTTCGCAGATAAAGGGGGTGGATTTATTGCGGGGGAAAAATTATCATATGTATGACCATGTTTTATAGAGAAATAGGGTCAATATTCTAGAGAAAAGGGGGAAATTTTCCCAATTTGCAACAAAAGAGGGTCGATCTACCAAAGAAAGATTGTGTTTTTTCTCAATTTGCAGAGAAGAGTGATGATTTGTAGAAAAGAGAGTAGATTTGTAGAGAAGAAGGTTGATTTTCCATATAAGTGGCCAAATATTACCTGTGGGTAGTTGATTTGCTTGCTGGGGTTTGTTTTTACACTCCACACAGGTCGTACGACCACATTTTGAGGGTTTATTGGTGCAACAGAGGTAGATTTGTGGTTTTTTCTATTTTCCACATCAGATCCATGCCTTAAAACAATCGATCTGTAGTTTTTTGAGTAATTTGAGGGTTTTGGGGCATTTCCAATCTCTATCCATGGAAATGTATAGTTTTTGCATTGCTTGTTCGGGCTGCATAATTTTTGTTATTTCTTTGTTTCTAGAGATCATGATATAGAGCGTATGAACATGTTCCTTTTGCTATTTGTTTCTTGATGCAAGTAATTTCTATAATGTTTTTGCAGCGTGGAAGATCATAAAAAGGGTAAGTTCTTCTAGTATTCATCCGAGGTAAGCACATTTAGTTTCTTTGTTTTTCATCTATTATTAGTTTCTTGTCATTTTGCATTCATTTACTATTTCTTAGTTTTTCTCATCATTTGTGCAAAGGTTGTATCTTGTTCTTGATTTACTTTTCACTAACCTACCTCTGTGGAAGATATTTTTGACATTTTCAAGGGCATGTAACTCTAGTACTTTCTCATGGTGACAACAAGAAGCCATCCAATTCTTAAGGATTGGTTTCTTAATGGATATATTTTTCAAGTGATATATTTTTTTTATCATATTTTGATCTCTATTTATATGTTTTTGATGACCCTTGTTGTGTAAAAGCAATTTCATTTTCTTTTATGGGCTTATCATGATCATTATATGATTTACTCTTGGAATTTCTTATGTGCAGATTAGCTCTTTATTTGCTTCACTTTCTCCACATGGGTTTTTTGTGAAGAGTTGTGGGATATCTTGGTTTTGTAGATTGTTCCTATCTTGAGTTTCTAAGAATATTGATATGGTCATTCAACATTGATTCTAGACAGTTTAAAGTGGCTTCTTATTGCACTTTATTGAGGATCTGATTGTAGTTGTAATGGATTCCTACATCGTTCCTCTCTTCAACTTATCCTTGATAGTAGCAAAGTTTGAAACTATTTGCCACTTTATCTGGGATGTTTGAAGTTGTAATAAAGGGGAATGTAATGTAAGGTAACATAATTCCATTTTATATCACCATATTCCAGTAAAGATGTAATGTAATGAAGTGCCATCTTCTACTATAAAGTCATGATGATTATTTGTAGGGATATTTTTTCGATGGATAGACCATTGGGGTCTTATATTGACAATGTAATATTCAGTAGAGTTGTTTGGTTGTGAATATTGTTGGCTAGAAACATTTTTATGTATAGATATGGAGTTCTTATATTCATAATCCGATCTACTACAATATTATTGTGCTTCTCATCTTGGTTGGGAAAAATCTCTACTTGCCACATGTTCTGTTGTATTGGTCATCTGAGGTTTTTGTACACTATTGTGGTGTTCTACAAGAGTTCTTTCAGCTATCAATTGATCTTGGTTGGGACAAATGTCTTCTTTCCACATGTTCTATTGTATTGGCCATATGTGGTTTCTGTACAATATTGTGGTGTCATGCAAGAGTTATTTCAACTATCAATTGAGCTTGGTTGGGACAACTGTCTTCTTGCCACATGTTTTGTTGTATTGGCCATTTGACGTTTCTGGACATTGTTGTGGTGTTCTTCAAGAGTTCTTTCAACTATTAATTGACTTATGGTTGTGATGACTATTTTCTAACCATATGTTATATTGTATCGACCATTTTGGGTTTTTGTACACCGTTGTGTTGTTCTGCAAGAGTTCATCGTACAACTTGGTTCATGCGCAATTTCATGATTCAATGAGAAGCAATTGTTATCTTAATCAAATCCATGAGGTGAAGTGTGTTCTTATTCACATCTTATGGGATATTCTAGAAGGTGTCATTAGGGGGGAGTGTTGATGTAATTCCATCTTCCTCCATAAGTGTCAGCCTATAAGGTATTATCTTTCTTATTCTTGTAGGAAGTGTTGGAAATTTTTATAATTCCATATTCCTCAATAAGTGTTCCTTCTCCCTAGTCATCATTAAGGGGGAGTGTTGGAATATGTAATGATGCCTTGTGTGGTATTGTTGAAACATATTAATTTAGAAGTTAATAATGTCTACTCTTATGTAAAATAGTTATCCCACATTCATCATGGGGTAAAAAAGTCTTGTTATTATGCATTATATAAAGAGGTGAAATTACATTTATCCCACATGTATTATTGGGATGCAATTATTCCATATCTCTTGGTATATAATAGAGGTAAGAGAGACTCATGAGATACACAAAAACAATGTGAAGGATCACATAGTGATCATATAATTTGTAATGATGTGAAGATGGATTTTGATGCGTGGGAGGTTCTCTTAAGTGTAAGATTGTATATTTATGAAGAATAAAGAAGACAATACCTTCCCATGGATGTTTCCCTGTTTTAATATTTTACCACGTATATATGGTGTACTCTCCTTTTTTTTCTTGTCTCTTTCTTATCGTTATTATATGTTGTTGTATGGATAGGAGAATAGACTAGTAATGGTCTATTGTTTTGTATTATTGTATGTTTATCCATATTCTCAATATTCTAATAGTCGGCTTGAGCATCCTTTTCGAGCTGACTAGACAACGCGGATTTGACAGAGTCAACTCTAACAACCAATGGTTATATGTGGACAAGATCCTCCCGATTTCATGTAAGTTGGTTCGATCTTGAAGCTATAAATAACAAACCCCATGGGTCACTGTCATCAAGTGGATCAAGTGAGTCTTCTTGTTGTGTACAATATGTCCAATATGCATTGTGATGTTCTAATCATAGTGTGTTGTGCTTAAGTGTTGTAATGGTGTCATTAGACACCACCTTTTATGTCTTCAAATTTGCATTTCCTCTTTGATTATCTGCAATATTGTTTGTTTGTTTCATATCAGGTTCCACCCTATTCCGAAACAATAATAGGTCTTGACCATGGATGGAAATTGACAGTAAAAATGTTGGTCATGGGAGAGTATGCTCCAAACACAATGAAAAATTCAAACAACCCATCGTAAAAGATAAAAAAAATTACATATATGGTTAATTCTATACTCCAACCCATTAATGTTGATGGGTAGAGTTATTTTGAAATTCCAACCTTGGGCCTCGTGAAAATGTAATGAAATTGATCCTAAATTAACATTTTCATATTACACATGCCCCAAAAATCAAACATATGATTGAGAAGGTAGTGGCCAACATGCTCAAAACTACTATTGTACTAGATATTAAATCCAAGGAAGGGTTCCTAAAAACAATGCATTTCAAAGAGAGACTCTGTCACCACCTATGAGGAAATCACAATTGAGAATCACATTACAAATTGAATAGAATAACATCATGACAATTGAATAAGGTGAAGAAAAAAACAAATTGAGACATTTTCAATTTTAGTGAAAAGGTGAATCACTTATTTACTAAATTTTTAAATATGACATTTGCAATTATTTAATTATTTATACATATTTTATTGCTAAGAGAAACTGTATAGTCTTAATGTAATTCTAAAACATATTAAATAAATTATGTTAAAATATACTAAATTAATGTTAAGAAAATTATTCATTAAAAAGTAAAATAAAAAATCGATAAGCTCATTTTACTATAGATTTTCATCTTCCATTTGACTATTTTAATTTAAAATATTAACTAATATAACACAATCAATATAATAGATTTGCATCTTCCATTTGACTATTTTAATTTAAAATATTAAATAATATAACACAATCAATATAATAGCGTGCAATCGAAGCAACCAAATTTTTTAATGTATGACACAAATACTATATATTGATTGTGTGCAATCGAGTTGAATTTTTTATTATTAAACCCAAATATTAATGCGAGCAGTCCAAACTTATATATCTCTGTGCTCCAAAATCTCAAATTTCAGTTTACATGTGAATCCAACTTGTAGCACGTGACTCGATGCCTATATTTAAACAAATAAAAATTAAGATTTTGTTATTATAGATTGAATTCCTTCAATACATTACTTTCTTCATAATTGATTTCAAATTATGAAATCAATTAAATGAACAATCCTTGTGATTATCAACAAATAAGATAACCATACATATTGGAAAAAAAATAGTTGCAGCTTCAATAAGCATGGAAAAACAAAATCAGACCCATCATCACAAATCTTGTGCTTGAGAGAGGCATATTACTAATTATAAGAAATAGAACAAAAGTCAGGACAAGAAATTGGCAGAAAAGACCTGAAGACATCTCACTTATTGTATTCATTCTGATGATACAAATATATATTGCATAAGTGAAACCACCTCAATTATTATCACATAAACACTCTTCATCAAGAGATAAGTTAGGAGGAGGAAAAGTAGGATCTATAACACACTTAGGATAAAAAATATATTCCATAATGTGAAATATACAAAGGTGGTATAGGACTTCATGATTGTAGAGGGTGTCATAGGCTAACATCCCTCTGCCCCTCCTTCCCTGCCCCACCCCCCTCAATCATAAGTCCGAACAATAATACCAACAAAGTAGGTGCATAAAATGGTACCATATCCAAGTCTTCATGATGAAACTCATGAGTTGAGCCTCAATGAAGAACTGTCTAAAAAACCCGCCAAATCTAGATGTTGAAAACTTTGAGAAATCCCATTATGTAATCGTGTGAGCTAGAATGTCTGTGATAGTTCATTAATGTAAACTCCAATATGATGAGAGTGAACCATGATAAGTGAATCAACTGCTAGTTGGACACATCTCTGAAAATTCCTTACAACTCAATCAAATGCCAAGATACAATGTAGATGGATCTAGCTATCCTCTGTTTGGTCGAATGACCATCTAGGTGAACAATGTAACACCCTGCTCTACTGAGCACACTTTTATTGCCATATTCTTTAAGGACACTTGTTTGAAAGTGATCCGGTTATGGTATATTATGATTTAGTTTTGATTATGGGTTATATATGATGATGAGGCTGTGTTGTGAATTATTTTTATATTGATGTATATATATTGGCAGATGTTATTAACGAGTTTTCCTGAGTGTGCAAGGTACATGAAAGGTTATGGATGTTGATGTCATAGATGAAATTCCTTCGACTCCGGATCGAGTCAGGGAGTGGATTGTATTTTTTCTGAGTATTTCATTTATGCACATGTGACACATGATTGATTTCAGTATGATTTACATATATGGATTATTGACAGTGTTTTTGTTAGTAGATGTAGGCTTGACGATGCTTGCTAATCCAAATCACATAAGGAGTAGAGGGGCCATGCATAGAAACTAGACATTGAGGGAGAGGTGTGGAAGTGTACATGTCACAGCCTACTAGCACTCCCACCATGGTCGAATGGTAGGTTAATGATTACCTATTTTGAGAGGTCCATGATGTCATGAGGATGGACTGAGACAGTCGCTCACAAAGATTCTAAGAGGTGCACAATAAGGAAAAGTCTTTATTCCTTAGAATCCCTTAGTCTCGCACAAGGTCGACCGAGTGGAGTGTTGACTCCAAGGGTCGGACAAAATTCCAAAACTAGTTAAAGGCGAGTGACACCCTTGGAGCATGGAGGTGTGTCTTGAAGGGCACGTCATGTGATTAAAAACTTGAGTCAATAAATCTAGGTGGCCTAGAAAACATTGAAATGATTAGACTTGTTGGATCAAAATAATTAATTAAACAATGAATCTATTAATCATAAAACACAATAAAATTCTAAGCCTAATTCTAAGACTAAACCTAAGTCTAAGTTTAATTAGGGGACTAAATAAAAATATTAAATAAATTAAAATAATTAAGATCAATCAAATTCTAGGAAATTTTGAGTAAAATCTAAATTTAGGATAAAATGCACATGTGTGCATGAAATTAATAAATTGGATTTTTAAAATAGAAAGAAATAAAATATGAGAGAATAGGTGTACACATAGAATGGTATCTAGAGTCAAGCTACCACTAGTCTAACTAGAAGAAGACTCATAATCCAACTCTAACTAAGATCTAGTTAGGAGACACTCATTAAATGAGAATTTGGGGAACAAAGGGACAACTAACAACGAAAATAGGAACACATTGGGGAATATGAGGGAAAATGGCTTTTTAAGTAATATAAAAATGGTATTTACTTGTGCAACTTGGGGAGAGTGTGACAAGTGTGTGGGTGAATATTACTAATTAAATTAATTAAAAAGATAATTAATTGTGCATGAGGACATGTGTCATTTGAGATATTTCTATAAAACAAATGGGGAAGAAGGAAAATGGGGCTCACTTATTCTTGGTAAGGTTATGCTGCCAAAATTGTTTTGACTGTGTTTTACTTGTGAGAGTTGGAATACCAAGTTTGTAGAAAGAGTGTAAGGTCTACCATGCGAGGCAAGTCTTGGAGCTATTGTTTGTTGGTTTCTTGTGTGTGTCCCCTTTGCGACTCGAGGGGCTAAGGGGGAAGAATAGTATCCCTAGCAGTGGTTGGGAGGTACCAATGAAGTCTCTGTGATTAACAAGCGAAGGTAAATAAGGAGCAGAAGTCATTGACAAAAATCATCAACTCTCTATCTTCATTGGTTCCGGTATTTTATTTCTGAAGTTGTTAATGTAGTAAGATTAGATTTTGTAGATTGAATGTTTTTAAAAATATCCATGTTGAACAATTGTAATTCGAAATTAAATTTGACAAATTCATTGAAGATTCATGGTGTGATATATATTTGAATCTCTTTGGTTTTTCTGCCATTTCATTTTCAACCCAGAAATTTAGAATTTAATTGTTCGCTGCCATTTTAAATTACAACTCAGAATTCATAAAATTTATGTATTTGCTGCCATTTTATTTTATAGCTCATAATTTAGAAAAAATTATGTATTCGCTGCCATTTCAAATTACAGCTCAGAATTCAAAAAATTTATGTATTCGTTGCCATTTCAATTTACAACTCAAAATTCAAAATGTTTATGTATTCGATGCCATTTTAAATTACAAGTCAGAATTCAGAAAATTCTTTTGTTCAATGTCATTTTATTTTACAACCCATATATTCATAATTTAAATTGATAACTGCCAAATTAAATTTCAAACTCTAAATTCATAAATTTAATTGATTGCTGCTAAATTAAATTACTAACCAGAAATGTAGAATTGCACATAGTCTGATCCAAAATGGATCCAGGAAGGCATAAAAATAAAATTTCTCAGAATCATACGAACCATAGCCATTGTGTCGAGCTCGTCGTGTCGATTTCGACCATATAAGTTTTTACGAAAATGGACACTGTATGCGAAATATATTGCGTTCTGATCGATTTCCCAAATAAGGGAAAAAAGTCAACATGTCATACTGTTGACGTCAGTAGTACGACATGTGACATCAACAGGGACATGTGGCAGTGCGAGGAGGTGACACATGTCACTCATTTTTGGCATTTTTAGGGGCTTATGTGGACCAATAAAAAATTGACATGTGGCACTGTACGGACACGACACATGGATGTACATAATGCTGACGTGGCCCAATGACCGACCGACATGTGGCAGTACGGATGAAAGGTGGTAGTACAGATGCTGACGTGGTAGGGTGACTGGGCAGTGCAGATGCTGACATGGTAGGGTGACTGGGCAGTACAGATGCTAACATGGCAACTGACTGTGTAGGTGACTTGGTTGTATGGATGTTGATGTGGCAGACTCAAGGTACGACACATGGCTATACGACACTGACGTGGCAAGATGACAAGACGATGACATGGTGCTCACTATGTCGGTGATTGGACTGTACGGTCCAATCACAGGGTGACATGTGGCCCAATCAAAGGGTGCCACGCGACACCCTAGATTTATCCAATGTTGAGTATGTAAAAAAATTGTTCCGCCTCCAGGGGATTCGAACCCTTGACCTTTGGGTGAGGAAAAAAATTACAACAATGGCGTTAATCGTATGGGCTATTATGGTTCTTAACAAACCATATAGAGAATATTACATTTAAGTTGTGAAATGACGTGGTTTTTGGGATAAGCCCCAGTCAGCGGGGGCTATCCCGACCGACTGGGGGCTATAGACCAGTAGCCAAGATCGGAAAGTGGGCATGTGGAGAGTTTAAGGCCTGGGTACATGGCCATCATACGACCAGAGGTTTGGGTTGGACCAGATTTTTAGGGGATTGACCGGAGGATTAGGGCCAATGCCTAGCCCTCGGCCATATGGAAACGCCCATATGACTAGGGACCCAGGGGAAAGGGGTTGCGGCCAATATTTGCTGGAATATGGGTTTTTCAACTATATTATATGTTGTTTTTGGATTATTAGCCTGATTTTGGGAGATTTTTTCCCAAAACTGAGGATTTGGAGCCCTTTTTGAGGCCAGATCTTGGGAGGAAGTTGGGAGGAGAACCCCAATTCAAGATCTATATAATTAAGAGGTTTTTGACAATCCAAAAGATTCAAATTAGTATAATGATGATATGTTTGTGAAGCTTGAAGCCATTTTTATGCAGGGAAGCCATTGAGGAAGCGAACTTTGGAGGTCAATTCCGGGAGCTACGCTCAACCTTTTTCAGTTTCGTCAGTTGTGTTGGATTCCTGAGGTCGAACAGAACACAACTAGACTAGTTTGTAATTCTTTTGATACATTTTTGATGTACTTTTGAAGCATTGAAGAGAAATCAGAAAGCCTCCCCCACTGAGACAAAGGCCCAGAGACGTAGACAATCTTGCCGAACTCTGTTAACAACCTTGATGTTATGGTTTGATATTCTTTATGCTTATATTATGATCTGCATTATTTATGATGGCTGCAATATTCTCTCATTAAGTTCTTCTTCTTTCCTTAATTCCTAAATGGTAATTGAACACATGCTTAAAACTAAACCAAGTCTTTAAAGATCATTTTCGGATCAAGTGGTATCAGAGCAGGTTGAAAGTTGGTTGTTTGAGTTTGCATGATTACCAGGGAAAAGTGAAGTCATGGTGAAGGAGAGGTTGTAGAAGGAGATACAGAGATTGGATCAAGAAAGAGGACTTCTCAAACTGAGAAGATGGCATCGGAAGAAGGTATGTCTCAGAACGAGATAGAGGTGCAAAAGACTTTATTCGCCATGTCTGAGATGGTAAAGGTCTTATATGAGGATTACTTGGAATGAAAGAGGCCTCTCCAAGGGGAATATTAAAGTGAATAACGAGAGGATCCTCTTAAACCTCCTCCTTCACCTCCTTCATCTCCATCATCTTCTTCTTCTTCAAGTACAAGTGCAACTTCTACCACAAGAAAACATTCCCATAAACATAAACATGATATGCCATTACTTAATCTTGATGTGAAATTCGAATTGCCCATGTATGATGGTGAAGTCAATGCTGAGAGGCTTGATAACTTGGTTAGACAGATGGAAGTTTATTGCAGTGTGTAACAAATCAAATATGAGACAACCCAAATCAAGTTGACATCGCTTCGTCTTGCAGGCACAACACTCATCTAGTGGCAGAGCACGTTGCAACATGGTACGCAACAAGATGGTAATGTATTTCAATCACGACAAGATTTGGTTTTTTCACTTAGAAAGCAATTTTATGCTTTGGGTTATAAGGAAAAGGATTTAATTGAATGACAAAGTCTTAAACTAAGAAAAGAACAAACAGTGCAAGAATACACAGATGGATTTCGTAAGATGGCATTAATGTTAAATATTCCATTATATACACAAGAAACTCTTATGAAGTATATAGGAGGTTTACCTGCACATATTTGTAACATTGTATTTATGTTTGGATCTACTAATTTTGACGAGGTTTTTGTTCAAGCAACGTATATTGAAGCAGGGAAAACAAGAGTTGGTGTATCAGGGGAATCATCTTCAAGGAAAGAAGACAAAATAAAGGGGAATGGAAAGAAATCAAATTCAATGACAATGAATGAATAAAAGATCTCTTGCAAGCATTGCAAGAAAGAAGGTCACAATGATTAGCATTGCTGGAAATTGCACCAAGAGAAGAGACCAAAGTGGTTCAAAGAGAGGAAAGGGAGGCAAATAGTTGCAACAACAACATGACCAACATACTTGGGATATGATTAAAGTGATGAGACTAAAATCATAGTAGTTGGTTTGACAGGTAAAATTGGTGATGGATATGATTCTAGAAGTAAATTGTTTCACATAAGGGTGATAATGAAACATACTAAGATCGATACATTGATAGATAGTGGATCTCAATTTAACTTGATTTCAAAGGAAGTGGTTAAACAATTGGGATTGACAACTAAGCTACATCATAAACTTTACTCACTTAAATGGATAAGCAACAATCATAAATTGCACATAACAAAGAAATGTACTTAAAAGTTTGCAATTTTATCAAAGTTTGTGGATGAGGTAATGTGTGATATGGTGCCACTAAATGAATGTGGAATAGTCTTAGGCAACCCTCATTTATATGATCACAAAGCAATCTTCTACAGGGAACACAATCGATATCACTTAACTAAAAAAGACAATGAATATGTTTTACATGCTCATCACTTAAAAGAAAATCAATCTCTTCAAATAATGGAACAATTAAGGAAGGAAACTTATGCAAGCAACACACCTATAATTGTGCCAAGTAAAACAATTGATATTAAGCATGAACATGAGATGGTTGTAGAATGAAAATTCAATCATACTTTGCTTCAAGATGAGATAATGTCGTGAAATAACATCAAACATATTAGTTCATTTGCAGCCATATTTCTGATGTTATCACTACTAATGTTTTCAACATGGATGGTAGTGGCTTAAGTGAGATGTGAATGAGTTCAAATGGCTAACAATATGCTCTCAGTTGTCATGGTTGTTTTGCAATTGATTATGATGTGACAGGTGCACAAGACATAGTTTAAAGACAAAGGACAAGTGGGGTGGTCTATCCCACACTTGATGACTTGTTAATATCCTTCTGGATGACCAAAAGGTCTTAGTGGGGAGGCATGATCCAAAATGGATCCAAGAAGGCCTAAAAATCAAAGTTCTCGGAATCAGACAGAACCAACATCATTTTGTCGGGCTCGTCGCGTCGATTCCAACCATATATATTTTTTTCAAAAATGGACACCGTATGCAAAAGATATCAGGTTCTGATCGATTTCCCAAACAAGAAAAAAAAGTCAACTGGTCAAAGTCGACAGGCCATACTGTTGACATCAACAATACGATAGGTGACGTCAACAGGGACACGTGCCAACACGAGGAGGTAACATGTGTCACTTGGTTTTGGCATTTTCAGGGGCTTATGTGGACCAATAAAAAATTGACACATGGCACTGTACGAATGCGACATGTGGTTGTACAAAAAGATGACGTGGCCCAATGACCAGCGAACACGTGGCAATACAGATGAAAGATGACAGTACAAATGCTGACGTGGCAGGGTGATTGGGAAGTACGGATGCTGACATGACAACTGTCTGGGTATGTGACTTGGTTGTACGGATGTTGACATGGAAGACTCAGGGTACGACACGTGGTTGTACGACAGTGACATGGCAGGCTGATAGGACGATGAAGTGGTGCTGACTATGTGTTGATTGTGTCGATGACTGGACTATACGGTCCAATCACAGGGTGACACATGTCCCAATCAGAGGGCAGCACGTGGCACCCCAAATTTAGCCAATGTTGACTGTGTAAAAAAATTGTTCCACCTCTGGGGGATTCGAACCCTTGACCTCTGGGTGAAGCAACGAACTACAAAAACAACACTAACCGTATGGGCTACTATGGTTCTTAACAAAACATATGGTAAATATTACATTTAAGTTGTGATATGGCGCGGTTTTGGGGATAAGCCCCGATCGGCGGGGGCTAGCCCGACCGACTGGGGGCTATAGACATGGAGCCAAGAATGGAAGGTGGGTGTGTGGAGAGTTTAAGGTTCAAGCACATGGCCATCATATGACCAAAGGTTTGGGATGGACTGAATTTTTAGGGGCTTGATCGGAAGACTAGGGCTAGCACTTATCCCTTGGCCATATGGAAATGCCCATATGATCAGGGGCAGTGAGAAAGGGGATGTGCCCAATATTTGTTGGAATATGGGTTTCTCAACTATATTATATGTTTTTTTTTGGATTATTAGCTTGGTTTTTTTAGATTTTTTTTCAAAACTGAGGATATGGAGCCCTTTTTTAGGCTAGATCTTAGGAGGAAGTTGGAAGGAGAACCCCAACTCACGATCTATATAATTCATAGGTTTTTGATAGTCCAGGAGGTTCATATTAGCAGAATGGCGATGAGTTTGTGAAGCTTCAAGCCATTTTTATGCAGGGAAGCCATTGAGGAAGCGAACTTTGGAGGCCAATTCCGAGAGCTACGCTCAACCTTTTTCAGTGTCGTCAATTGTGTTGCATTCTTGAGGTCGGGAATAACACATCCATACCAGTTTGTAATCCTTTTGATACATTTCTGATGTAATTTTGAAGAATTGAAGAGAAATAAGAAATCCTCCCCCACTGAGACAAAGGTCGAGAGACATAAGGAATCTTGCCGAACTCCGTTAACAACCTTGATGTTATGGTTTGTTGTTCTTTATGCTTATATTGTGATTTGCATTCATTATTATAGCTGCAATATATTCTCATTAAGTTCTTCTTCTTTCCTTAATTTCTAAATGGTAATTGAACACATGCTTAAAACTTAACCAAGTCTTTAAAGATCATTTTCGGATCACAGTCGTTTGTCAAATTTATTTACAGACTCAGATTTCTGATTTTTATTGCTCACTATCAATTATTGGAAATTCGGAATTTAGAAATTGCTTGGTCACTGTAATAGTTAGCAAATTCCGGAAACTAAAATTTGTATAACTATTGTTAAGTAATATACAATTCAAATTTAAAAAAATTGCTATGGTCACTGTAAATTATTGGAAATTCTGGAATTTAGATTTTCGTTTGGTTATTGTAAAAATAGAATGGACTCTATCAAGACACTTGCAGTTTCGAAATCTGAAATTTAAGAGTCCCCGCAATTTATTTCTACAATCCGAAGTTTAGGATTTTTATATGATTGTTGAAAATCTATGGTAAGCTCGAGTTCGATATTCATTATAATCGCTGCATAATTTATTTGCATTTGAAAACTGAATTTTTTATTCGCTGTCAAGTTACTTACAACTTTGAAAAGTTAGAGAATCTTTGGGTCTGGTAAAAAAATTTTGTCATTCCGAAATTTAATACTTGTATAATCGTTGTCAAGTATGGGAATTTTCGAAACTAAATTGTAGAGTGGCTGCCAAACTATTTTAAATATGGAGATTTTAATTTTAATTGATAGCTGAATAATTATTAGTTTTCCTAAATTAACATTTTGACAGATGTTGCAAGTTATGGAAGCTGATATTGGTTGGTTGTTATCTTTTGAGTGGAAGTTGAAGTTAATTTTTCGTAGGTTCCTTGTGTAAGTCAAATGTATGTCTGGAAATCTATTCCTTAGTGATGCTATAACTTTGGCCTGTATTTCGATTTCGAATTTTCCTTGTGATTGCATTTCCAAATTTCGATTTGGAAATGATAGCATCTCACTAAAATCTTCTTTGGGACAATATTTTATGGATTCCCATCTCTCTTGATATTTTTCAGAATACAACTTCTTTTATTGAATTCCTTATTACGTAAATTTTGTGGATGCACTTAATGTAGGGTGAAAGTTTTGGTTAAAAATCGTGATGCATAAGTAGTAGTACTAATCAAGAATGACATGTGGAATATCAAGGCTGATTGAGTAGCAAATATCTATAGTACTATCTATCCAGAGAACTTAATGAATAGACTCTTGTTTTCATATTAAGTGGTTTTCCTTGTTATTCTTCATAATAAAAGTTATATTATGTTCTTTATCAAACATGTGGGTGTTACTTAAATGGTTGTTATTGCGATGTAGATTATTTTATTGTGTCTCGGAGGATTTATGATTTAGTATTTTTGCTGAATTTAGTCTTGAATTTTGAAATAGAATTGTGGTTAAGGAAATTATATACCTCCTTGTTCCTTAGTACAGTCGCTAGTCCTAAGACCTTAAATGGTCAAAATTGATTGGATGAATCCTGGACTTGAGTGTTGATTATGTGTCTTGGAGTTCCTCACCTTGCAGGACAGGTTGGACAAGTAGATATATTTGTTATCTTTATATGATATGGTTGATCTTGAAGAATAATGATGTTGTATTCAAATTTTTGTTGTGTAGTGATGTGACAAGAATTGATTGTGTATTTATCAATGTATGTCATTGTCGTATATCACTTGTTTTGATAGTTGTTTAAAAAAAAATTACCACTACTGTACTCACTTATTTTGATGTCATAACGGAGGGGAAGTTACAAACAAAGTGTACACAATTTTTCTCTAAAAATGATACAAAATAATGTAAATCGACATCCCAATCGTCAATTTATTTGTCCAAGTGTTCCATCTACAGACTGTGGTTTCCCATTTAACATATTGTTTGTTTAAGTTTTCCATCTACAGACTGTTAATGCCCATATGACATATTGTTTTCTTAATTCTTCCATCTATAGATTGTTGATTCCCATCTGGCATATTATTTACTTAAGTCCATCGTCTACATTTTGTTGATGCCCATCTGGCACATTATTTGTTGTTGTCGAAGCTTGAATTCTAACAACCATATATATTCCCCCCTTTGTCAGTTGAAAGGAGAGACACCATCACTATATTTGGTGGTTTTCGGTTGACCACTAACCATCTTCACTTGATTTGTGCATGCCACCCCTTAAGATGTATGAGAGTTTCATCATTGTACTCCCTCTGAGGTGCAAGAGAATACCATATTCATTTCACTATCCGTTGCAAGATGTGTCTTTACTTGAGATTGAATTCTGCGGTAAGATTGATATAATCACTTAGCTATTGATAACCATGGCCAAGGATTGATCCACCCATAGTGAATATTTAATATTGTAGGTTTGTTTGTTTTGGAGCATTTGTCCATTGAATGCTTTTTCTTGCTGCAATGCTAACAAGGATGGAGATCAAAACATTGATCTTCCATGTGACCAATTCTTTGACAATGCCGACACTTGGATTTTTCCTCATTGATTTATGATATTTCTTTATCAAGAAATCCTTCACTCACAAACTTAAGCGGTTTGAAGTAATATGGGATATGAAAGTTTTTTCCTTTGTCATATCCTAAACCATGTCAATTATTGTTGAATGGTATTTCTTCCCAAGGCCTTACAATGTAGTTGGAAATATTACGTTGAACTTGATCATGCAAAACTTCATTCTCATATGCCATTGAAGTTGTTTCCCCAAGTTTCTCATGGGTTTACTTTTGATATGAATCATCATCATCATCATCATCATAAAAAAGAGGGTTGTTTGAACAAAAACTAGTTCAAAATGTTTAGTATTCTTTTGCTAGAGTTCACCATGAAGAAGTTGAGTCTAAGTTTGAAGAAATCTAGCTTTAGCTTGCATCACTTGCAAACACGTTAGCACTTATTTGAGAGTATCTTTGTGAATGGAGATTGTGTTGT
>ML809683.1:51314-95579 GCA_009831015.1 Picea engelmannii | reverse complement strand
TATTGTATTTCCATGCTCGAACCGTATAATACATGATATTGGGCAGTTGATGTTCTTTACTTTTGCATGCATCCTTTATATGTTGTTTAAACCATAAATATGCAACATGCACATGCAATAACCAACATGCACATGCAATAACCATCAAGATCTCAAACATACAATTGAAACGCATCCAAAAACCCCCAGTGTATCAGATCTGCAAGACAGAATAATAGATCGGTAGCAAATATCTTGATCAGCAGAATCAGGGATATTTCAACCTTCTCATGGTGAAAGGCAGAATGCCAATTGAGAATTACATCAAACCTATGATCTCATGACTGAGATGTCATCAAAGCAATCAATAGAGATTGATTGAGCAAAGGGGTTGGACAAGGAGAACTGGAAGAAGCTATTGCACCTTCATTCAAAGGATTGTAAGTACTTTTACTTGTTCTCATTAATAATCAATGCTTGGCCTGTTTCTTTCAAACTTGTGCTTGTTCCACATGAGTTTGTCTGCAGTAGATGGATCTATGTTTGAGCTAATCTCAGTAGAGTAGGAAGCCTTGTGTACCTTTGTTTGTTTTACAGGACCTATCAGGGAGCTAAGGATCGAAGCTCAACCAGGACTTTGCAAGGACAAACATCACTAATAAGGTACATATCTTTCTCCTTCTCTTTCATTTATTAGCTTGATTAGATCTAAAAGGAAGTCAGTGTCCATGTTAAGCACTTTTCTATCTTGGCCTTAGGAGTCTAGAGACCAAGAGGGAATCCACTTGTCTGCAGGGGGATTCACCTACAATAGTGAGAGAGCCCATGTGTTGGGTGTGCCCATGAGATGGGTGTGTCGTTCCTCTCTGGACTGAGATGAGACGATGTGTGCCCCTATGTGGGGTGAGGATGCCCATTAGATGGGTGTGTCGTTCCTCTCTAGATTGAAATGAGACGATGTGTACCCCTGTGTGGGGTGAAGGTGCCCATGTGATGGGTGTGCGTCAGACGCTGGACTGAGTTGTTATGACGTGTGGTCTCCTGCCTTGTGGACTCAATTGAATCAGGCTTGAGATGGTACTCCAGATGATTCTCCTGTGGACTCGGTGAGATAGAGATTTGTTGAGTAGGACGTCCTTGTGGCTAAGCACAGGTGGATGTGCCCCTAGTAGCTGAGCATTAGTGGATGTGTGAGATCCCTTGCTATATTGTCTGAGAGTAAGATTTACATGTAACCCTAATTGTGATGTAAACAGTACAGGTCGACTCTACCATATGTGAAAGATAATTAATGGTTATTGTAATAATTAATTATTTTCTGAGTTATTGAGGCCGACCCTGTTGTGCCAATAGACACCACTTTTGGTCTGTCCAGTCTAGTATAAATAAAGGTGATTTCCCCATTGAGGAAACACACTTGTCACTTGTCATTTCGGAATTTCAGCAAGTACATTTCTAGGGATGAAGTGCGCACCTCTCTTGGGTGCAAGTTTCAAGGTAGTAGAGCACCCTCTTGTGTGCATTAGGGTTTCATGGTTGGAGGATCTTCTCTTGAGAATATAGCAAAGGATTGTTCGGTTTTTCTCCCTTGTTGAGAAGGGTTTTCCCAGGATATTTCTTGTGTTCTTGTGCATGGTTATTCTTCTTGTGATCTTGATTATTGCAACACTTGTACATTGTGTAGCTGCATTTGTTTATGGTTCAAGTAAATACTAAAATGAAATAAACCTCATGCTTGAGCCTAGAATAGTGAAAATTCAACATGGTTTCAGAGCATAGGTCTTGAAGAACCCATTGCACAAGCATTAAAGCCAGACGTCCTCCTTTCTGCAATTTCGTACGGCCCTCCTTCTTTTTTAGTTTCAACACTTTATACTTGGACGTTGGGGCTAAAATTGGCATAGGAGAGTATGGCCTCCTTCAGCACACCTCCAAAGACTCTCAAAGTGCAATTTCGAGAATTTTGGATTTTTGGCCCTAGGGTTTCTAGGGTTTCGAAATTTTCTGCAGAAAATTCAGATTTAGGGTTTTTGCAGCTCATTGAAGGACCTTTTCAGCTCACCAGTGTTCTTCTGACTTTCAAGGCTTATTGTTGGCAGTCATAAGCCCAACGAAACCTAAGATTGCTAGCCTAGCCTAGCCATTAGGTTTCCTAGCCCAATTGGTAAGGGTTTGTGGAAGAATCTGCAAACCATGAAGAAAGGAACTTTGTTGGAAGATAGGCTTGAGGAATCAAGCAACTTCAGACTACATGAAGAAGATTGGAAGACAGATCAAGAGCCACATCAGAGAGATGAAGACATCAAAGATGAAGCCTTCCTCTTCATATCAGCACTCTCAGGTATGCACTTGTATATATTATTTGTATCATTGTCATGAGGGTACTTGCAGGAGGAAGGAACCTTTGCTGCAATCGTGGATCCAGAGGGATCTCAGTGCATTCAGAGGAACAACACACTGGAAGTGAAGACTCCAGGTTTGATTGTTTTAATTATCATGCCTCTAACCTACATTTCTAAGTTTGCTACATTACAAGTACACGTTGTAGTTGTGACAACAATCCTTAAATTGTTTTGATTCTAGAGATGTACTCGTTATTCTCCTCTAGGAGATATTCTTGTTTTGTTTATTTTCGTTTGTTTTCTTGTTCTAGGCAGGTTAACAACAAAGGAAGATGTTTATCCTTCAGACTTCAGAGGGAGTCAAAACTATTTGAGAAGGAAGAAGAACAGAACCATCATTGAAGCAACCAAAGCAATGATACATGATTAGCATCTACCTATGATTCTATGGGCAAAAGCATCCATGATAGCAGTATATGGTCAGAACAAGAGTCCTCACCAGATTTTGAAGAACATGACTCCCGAAGAAGCCTTCACCAGAGTGAAGTCTGAGGTAGGACACTTCAGGATATTTGGGTGTCCAGTATATCTTCATGTACCCAAAGAAAACAGATCCAATCTAGACCCCTCAAGAAGAAAGGGTACATTTGTGGGATACAGTGAATCTTCAAAAGCTTACCGAATCTACATCCCTGGTCAGAGACAGATTGAGGTAAGCAGAGATGTCATCTTTGAAGAAGATATATGCCTCCCGTGTAGACATGAGTTTGCAGGGATATGTCGATGCAGATTGGGCAAGGAGCGTAATGGACCGAAAGAGCACATCCGGCTGTTGTTTTACCTTGGGGTCTGTGCCATGGTTTCCTGGTGCAGCAGGAAACAGAGCTCTGTGGCCTTGAGTATCGCAAAAGCAGAGTATATAGTGTTGAGTGTGGCAATCCGCAAAGCAGTGTGGCTTTGCAAGCTCCTGACAGATTTATTTGATCATGAGATGGATCCTACCATTATTCATTGTGATAACCAGAGTTGTGCGAAGCTCTCTAAGAACCTTGTGTTTCACGATAGATCGAAACACATTGAGATAAAGTATCATTATATCAAAGACATGGTGCAGAGGAAAGCAATACACGTGCAGTACCTTCCTACACATAAGTAGATTGCAGATATCTTCACCAAACCGCTTGCCAAGACGAAGTTCAAGTACTTTCGTGAGAGACTTGGCCTGGTGGAGAATGCCTCCCTAGCTGAGAGGGAGTGTTGATGATTACAACTTCGTGAGACATCCTCCAGGACACGTTCTCCTCTGAGACTGAGTGAGTTGACCTGTGAGAGAGCCCATGTGTTGGGTGTGCCCATGAGATGGGTGTGTCGTTCCTCTCTGGACTGAGATGAGACAATGTGTGCCCATGTGTGGGGTGAGGATTCCCATGAGATGGATGTGTCATTCCTCTCTGGACTGAGATGAGACAATGTGTGCCCCTGTGTGGGGTGAGGATTCCCATGAGATGGGTGTGTCGTTCCTCTCTGGATTGAGATGAGATGATGTGCACCCCTGTGTGGGGTGAAGGTGCCCATGTGATGGGTGTGTGTTAGACTCTGCACTGAGTTGTTATGACGTGTGGTCTCCTGCCTTGTGGACTCAGTTGAGTCAGGCTTGAAATGGTACTCCAGATGATTCTCATGTGGACTCAATGAGATAGAGATCTGTTGAGTAGGACGTCCCTGTGGCTGAGCACAAGTGGACGTGCCCCTAGTGGATGAGCACTAGTGGATGTGTGAGATCCCTTGCTATATTGTCTGAGAGTAAGATTTACCTGTAACCCTAATTGTGATGTAAAGGGTACAAGTCGGCTCCACCATATGTGAAAGATAATTAATGGTTATTGTAATAATTAATTATTTTCTAAGTTATTGAGGTCGACCCCATTGAAGAAACACACTTGTCACTTGTCATTTCGGAATTTCAGCAAGTACATTTCTAGGGCTGAAGTGTGCACCTCTCTTGGGCGCAAGTTTCAAGGTAGTAGAGCACCCTCTTGTGTGCATTAGGGTTTCATTGTTGGAGGATCTTCTCTTGAGAATATAGCAAAGGATTGTTGGGTTTTTCTCCCTTGTTGAGAAGGGTTTTCCAAGATATTTCTTGTATTCTTGTGCATGGTTATTCTTCTTGTGATCTTGGCTATTGCAGCACTTGTACATTGTGTAGCTGCATTTGTTTATGGTTCAAGTAAATGCTAAAATGAAATAAACCTCATGCTTGAGCCTATCATAGTGAAAATTCAACAGAGATTCCACTTCAAAACTGTTAGATATCTCCAAGGTGCCTTTTCTCATTATTTTGTGGAGATTTTTCATGCCATATTCATCATTACACTTAGTGGGGCGAAATTACTGAAGAGGGGCGCACTTCTTCTGAGAGATCTTGTGATTTGGAGGTCCACAACATCATCTACAGCCAAGACTTGGTCTTAGTCTTCATCTGATCTACTGATTGGAGGGCATTTACAGTGCTACAGAGTCCAGATCTAAGAGGCCGAATTATTATTGGCTTACTACAGCCAGTGAGACGCACTTTCCAGCCAGGGTGAACATATAGTGTCAAAGAACAGAGCCATTTTGGAGGTCCAGACTTAAGGAGGTGTTTGAAGGATTTTAGGAGTTGCATCTCATTGTTCTATATTGTTTTTGGAGCTACCTACAGCCATAGAACCAATCTGATATATGTATTTCCAGATCTGAATATTTCATGTATGGAGCTGCATATTTAATAAATAAAGGTCAGATCTGATTTGTGGCTGCATTCTTGTATTTCCTTTATGGGTTCTTGTTGCAATTCTGTTATGGTCATATTTATTTGTCATATGCAATCATTGGCTGCAAAAAACAAGCAAAATCAGATCATACACTCAACAAAACCATTCTGCATGTCAACTGTTTGACAAAATGCCACAAAGAGACAAGTTGCCATAAACATAATAGCAAGCTAAATAACCAAACAGCAGATTTCCAGGGTGTTATAAGGGGTTGGAACCCATCCCATTGACCTTCTAAACACATCTATAACCCATTCTGAAGTTGGGACATCAAGAGGAAGACATTTGGCTAAGGAAATAAATCCTACCGTCAAAGTGTTTGACGGAAGTTCTCAATCACATAAGTCTGATTTTTATATCAGATCTGGTTGGGAACATTACAGGTAGAGTGTTAGAATGACTGGTTTTAATTATAAAAATACAAAAAATAAGCAATTTTTGAGATGCTATGGGTAAAAACTGGACATGGTGTGCATCCCTATTGTCGAAAATCAGCTAAAGATTATGTTCATCTTCCTCTGTTTGACAGTTGACTGCACGCAAACATCATCAGCATTTTCACTGTAATTCTGATGGTTGAAAAAGTTTGCAGTTGTTACTATGCACGAGCATACAAAAACCTATATGAGCCTTTACAAATACCCAATACACAGCTATCCCTCAATTAACAAAACAAACTTCTCTCTCAATTAGCAAGACAGAGCCATGTAGTGGCTTGTCCTTGTTGCAGTTTGCCAACAGACTTTTATACCAAAAGAAAAAAGAGAATGTCTGGCCTGTTCAGTTTATCTAATTTAGGTTTTCAATCAAATACAGGCAGCAATGGTAGCGTGTTGAGATGACTGGTTCTGATTATGAAAAGAGGTGGAATTGTGCTCCTGAGATGCTGAGGGCAAAAAATAAGCATAGTGTGCATACATATTGTCAAGGATGAGCTAAAGATTATGTTCATCTTAATTTGTTTGACGGCTGACTACACTATAAGGCAGCGTAGAATTCAACTACCCAGAAGAGACTTTGCCCAGGAGAGACAAAATTCATAGTTGGGGATGCAAACGGTCTCTGCAATACTAAAAACTTAGAAATGGAAAGAAGCGTGAGAACATCAATAGATGATTTTATAGAGGGATATAATTGAAATATGAAAGAGTGCTCCTCCATGTTAAAGGGGTTCACCTCCGAAAAAAAACAAATTACCTATTTTGAAACAAGGATTGTTGCAATGCAACTTAGTCCCTGCATATTAAGGGACAACTGCAATACTGCAGGCATGGAATAAGTTTGCGGAGTGTTGAAGACCTATGATAACAGCGTGGATTGTTGCAAAGCAACTTAGTCCCTGCATATTAAGGGACAACTGCAATACTGCAGGCATGGAATAAGTTTGCGGAGTGTTGCAGACCTATGATAACAGCGTGATGCACAGGAACTATTAATAAATTACACTTTTTTCTTGTTACATTAATAAACTTGTGGGAAGTTGCAGACCTGTAATAACTGCGATATGCACTAGAACTATTAATAAATTACAGACTTGTTGCTTGCTACATGAATAGAAAATCACAATTTTCTATTCATAAAAATCTGATTTTCCAAATTCTAATATAAATGTAATTTTGTAAGAGGCTCCGCATTCTTGATTTTGGAAATGTCCAATACGACAAGCAAGTGAGTTAGGGACTCGATTCATTGCCAAAGAAGAAATCATTTGCTCTCTTGATTGGCATATTATATTACGTATACATATATAGTGAATATCGATCTAAGCGGTTAGTTAGTCGGACGAGGTCTTTATGAAAGGAGCAGGCTTGGAAGAACGAAGGGAAACAAATGACTGGGACTTTCTTCCCGTACACCGAACGAGGCACTAGTGAGTAGTTGCAGCGACTGGACATGCTGGAAAGGATGATCAGGGCTAAAATAGGGATTGCGGAGTACCGTGTTTTTGGTTCGTTAGAATGTATTGCTCGATCTCCTTCCCCTTTTCTTGTATATCTGCTGGCTTTTTTGATGGAGTGGCTCCTGTTAGATTCGCGTAATATGAGTGATTTAGCGAACTGAACAAAGGCGACTAGGTTTAAATCGAAAGGCATAGGGAGAACTCCTCTTCCTATGATTCTAAAATGAGCCGGAGCCCTCACTACAATTTCAATAATAAAAAATTGTAACTCTACCAAAACTTCACAAATCCTACAAGAAAACTGCCCTAAAAGTATGGGATGTTTGCTAAACTAATAGCTTATTTCTTAATTATTGGTGACCGTAAAGTTTTATAGGGCTTGTGCTTGTTAATATTATTGAAAGATATATTGCATGTAGTTAATAATAAACTTTTATTTCCTCTTAAAATAGATTTATTGGAGATAATAATAAACTTGTGTTGCCTATTAAAATATATTGTCTATAGCTAATAATAGCTAATAATGAATCTTTGTTTCCTAATAAAACATAACGTGCAAGATTTCTTGATAACTTTGATGTCTTTAAATCTGTGGATATTGAATTTTAGATGTAGGCGTGGCATCATTAAAAAAGTTGTTGCGTCTCAATTTAGTATTAGACCTACTACATGTCTTGAACATGCATGAGGATGCCCATGCAAAGAGCCTAGTGTATAGATGATTTAAGAGACAAGTACTATTCTGACAGTGGACCTTCCTAATAGATGAAGCAAATAGGAAGATTGAGAGAGGACCATCTGCCCCTCCTTCATCCAGGAACTGCACCGGAAATAATGAATGGGAATAATGTTTCAAAGGCGAATATGAAAATAAGATGGACAAATATGACAAGGAAGATGCCTCTCTCGACCTGGGCCTCACCCTGAAGCTTCCTCGCGTTATTGATGTGCAACTTGGGAAGGAAATTATTTCACCTTCTTACATGATGAAAGATTTAAGTATTCTAGTATGATAATATTTCCAATTGTTTCGTTGGAGATGGTCAATTTGGAGCAACCAAACAAAGATAGATGTTTTAGTCGACTTAAATGCCCAAAAATCTTTGGAATCATCTGCTCAGTTTGATGTGCTCTGTTTTTGTTTACTTTCTGAAGGAATCAGGCAGCGACATCATTCTCTTACATCAATCTAACTTTAAGTATTTCAAGGAGCCAAGGTCGCAAAATTCTTCTAGTAAAGTTTCTAGTGGGATGCTCGCTAACTTTGGAGGATATATGACAATCTTTTCGGAAAGCCTGAAAAGACCGAAGAGATGGTATTTAGATCTCGCAACACGAGAAGGGCCTGCAATGTTCATGTTTGAGGTATCAGAAAGACGTGTATGACAATTTTCGCCTACAAATGGAAAGAAATCAGAAAAGAACAATAAACATACCTAAGATTGAAGTTTCCACAAACTTTTTAATTTCTCCCCCTCAACTTCTAAAACTTTCAAATTCTCCATCGGAATCCATGAAGGTGGGCAATAATTTGGACATTGATATCAGTGGAGCTCTCCTCTAGTGTTTGCAATTTCAAAGGTCTCACCAGTTTACTCAATTCCACGTAAAGCAGATCCAACCTTTCTCTGTTCATAGGTAGGGACAAAATTACTTCAAAAAAATGAGTTGTAAAATGTAGTCAATGATCAAAAAATTAATTTTATAGTGTAGCGTTGGAAGCCAAAATAACTTTTATCAATGCCAAAGGTAAACTAACAGAGCTTGATGTACTGGGCATGGGGTGGGGTTGTAACATCCCGCTCTTGTGCACATTGAGTGGACTTATTCTTTGAGGACACTTGCATGCAAGTGATCCAGGTCATTATACTATTGGTTGTTTTGATTATGACTATGAGATATTGTGGATTTGATGATATGTTATTTTTGTTGTATTTACATCGACATGTGCTATTGACTGAGTTCTTCTGAGTGTGCAGGACTCTGGATGTTACAGGATGTCGAGGCATCGATGAAACTCCTTGGACTTCGGATCGAGTCAAGGGGTGGATTGTTAGGGTTTGAATGTTGTTGATGTGACATATGTACATATGATTAGATATTATGATGTTGATTGTTATCGCTGACATGTTTCGTTGATGGATGCAGGCTGACGATAGCTTGTCAACCAAACTCACATTTAGAGTAAAGGGGTCACGCACGACAACTAGAGACATTGAGGGAGAGGTGTGGCAGCAGCCCTGCCACAACCTACTAGCACTCCCGTCGTGGCTCGAACTGTAGGTTAACGATTACCTAGTTCGAGAAGACCCATGATGCCATGAGGGAAGACTGTGACAATCACTCACGATGATTCTAAGAGGCGCGCAATAAGGCAAGGTCATTATTCATTAGAGGCCCTTGGTCTCCCACAAAATCACATGTTGGAGTATTGACTCCAGAGGTTTGACGTCTACCAAATTCAGTCAAGAGGCGAGTGGCACCCTTGGAGCACGTAGTGCCTCTTGAAGGGCACGTCGCGCAAATAAAACGGAAAGAGGCGAGTGGCACCCTTGGAGCACGTAGTGTGTCCTGAAGGGCACGTCGCAATTTTAACTATGGTAAGTTAATAAACCTAGTGCCTAGAAAACTATGCCTCCTTCGGACCTGGTCGGCCTTAAAATGAATGATGTGATGAGTAAAGTTTAATAACAAATTTTCTCTTAAGAACTATTGCCAAGCCTAGTGAATTTAAAACCTAGGTCTAAATAAAACCTCTGAACAAAAAAAAAAACTAATTAGACATATAACAAGAAGGAGGTAAATAAAATTCAAGTTTTATTAATTAAATTAAAAAATTTAATGAAGGTTTAATTATTAAAAGGGCGTAAATGATTGTTGGTATAAACTTGCTAACTTTGAACTTAGTTAAAAAGAGGAAACTTAAAGAAAAAGGGAAACTTAAAGAAATGGGGAAACTTACAGAAAAAGGGGAATGTCTAACTTAGTAAGGAATCTAGCCTTTGGAACTTTTTATTTATGAATTCAACTAGGATTTAAGTAAGGCATAAGTCATTTAAGAATTGTAAGGGAATAATGGGACACTTAGGAGCGTTTTTATGAACGCTTTTAGGTGGGTGAGAGAAATAGGCAAATTTAATTAATTAATAAATTGATTTTCTGGTGCAACTAGGGGATCGGGTGACATGTGTACGAGGGAGGTTTTTTGTAATTAAATAAATGAAAAAAGAATCTAATGAGGGTTTGGGAAACTAATCACTTGAAAGCTCTATAAAAAGGATGGCATAGGAGGAGTATGGATAACATCTAGCTTGTGTAACGTTACGTTGCTGAAATTTTATCTAGACTGAGTTTCTCTTGTGGAAGTTGGGATACCCAACTCGGATAATGATTGGTAGCTTGACATTGCGAGGCGAGCTGGGAGCTATCATTCTCTGGTATTGTGTTCGTGTCCCCTTTGTGGCTCAGGGGACTGAGGGGGAAGAAGAGCACCCCTAGTGTTGGCTGGGAGGTATCGGTGAGGTCTCATCGGTTGGAAAGGGGGAGTTGGACGGAGTGCGTGCGAGACAGTGACTTTGGAGCATTTGCATTTGGCTATGGTACGCATGTGTATATTTTGTACTGAATAGTAGTTAAGTTCTCTCTATATGCATCTCTCTAACGTGGAAAGAACGCATGCGTCATTGTGTTAAAAATTTAGTTAATTTTCTGTATCTGAATATTTATCCTAGAGAATATACGCATGTGTAATTGGGTGAAAGGTAGTTAAATTCAGTTTATGCGCCTTCTTGGTTCGTCAATATTGGATGCATTACGCGTTGTATATTTAATTATGTTGAATATTAAAGAATGTTTTACTGTAATAACAATTGTGGTTTTAAATCTTCTTGGGATTTGTTACTGATTGAGCAGCCCCCCCAAATCAATTGAACCTTAGCGCACAGATCAATAATAGGGAGTCAATCTTGACTGTGTATTGTGTAATGAGTAATTGTTAAAATCATTTTTATCAAAATCTCCTCTCGCATATAAACGTTCTAAATGTTCTTTCCAACACCTAGTATCAATGGTATAAATATATAATTTCTTGTATAAAATTATTTCTACAAACTAATTACAGTGAATATCAACACCATTAGCTAGAAAGTTATGAGGAGTAAATTTACGGTTCACAATGTTCACCTACTTATCGAATTTCCACCACCAACCTCAGTTCTCCATATGTTTTCCAATTTGTTCCTAGCTTAACCTCTCACTATTGATATCACTACCCACACCGCTTTTTCCACCACCAACCTCAGTTCTCCATATGCTTTCCAATTTGTTCCTAGCTTAACCTGTCACTATTGATATCACTACCCACACCGCTTTTTAATTGCAACAACCTAACGTCAATACAAACCAAATGTGCAATATAAAATGTTTAAACCAAATGCGGTCTCATCGTCTGCAATGGTGGCCACTTACGCGATGCAGGAATTTTACGAGGAGGCCCTGGCTCTTTACTGATATGCAAACAACAGGTACCCAACCCAACCATTTCACATTCACCGGCGTTCTCTCTGCCTTTCCCCACCTGCAACTGGGACGTCGACCCCGAGTTCTACCTACTTTGGCAGAAGGCATCTTGGGAGAACGAATGCAACCAAACTGTGTCCAACGAAGCTATCCTCACAGGTATCCAAAGCATGTGACGCCTCTGTGTTTTTGATGTATATTAATTTTGTTTCATTTCTTCAGCTACAAAATCACTTGAAATGTGAATGAATTGAAGAAATTAACTTATCTAAATTAATTAAAGAAATTTTTAAATGGTAAATTGTGAATGGCCTTGGGCGGATTTTGCGGCTTTACCTCTGCGGTTAATTGTCTAAATAACACTTCCATTTACCCATCAAGTGGCAGTGATTTGTTATGGCTGAGATGTCATATTGGAACAGTAATGGCAGTGCGGCTTCCCTTGATTTATGCTCTGCACTTTCTAAGCATGGCAGTGGCGGTTTTGGGATGAATTTCGATTACTGGCAATCGATCTTCTAACTAATTCTAATCCGCCATTCAAATATTTATTGTTCTCTTGCCTTGAGAATCTCCTTTTACAGACAGTTAACAAGTGTAATAGTTCTAATTCCGAGACCCTTGAGTTAAGTGCGCCCAACTCTTGACATCCTGTGAATAAATACAAGCAATTTATTAAATACGCGGAGAAATAATTAATTTTCAAATTATATATGTTTTCATTGTGTATGCCAACCCAATGCACAATATTTTCTCCACTTGCGATAGATGCGCGTTCAGTTGTAGAGTGGCCATGGCCACCTATTTTCTCTCGGGTTAGTCCACGGGAAGCGAAGGCTCTTCAATGGCTGCCTGTTTGTGTCAGATTTCCCTTCAAACTTGTATTTTACGAACCCGAAGCCTAATGAGGGGGGCGTGTAATGGAAAACTCTACAACTTGCATCTGTTTGTTGTCTCTTAGCAAAACCTCTCATCATAAATGGAATGGTAGATGTAGGCTGCTTTAGT
Organism: Picea engelmannii; assembly: GCA_009831015.1. NCBI lineage: Eukaryota > Viridiplantae > Streptophyta > Pinopsida > Pinales > Pinaceae > Picea > Picea engelmannii. The sequence continues at coordinate 83,019 of ML809683.1, read as the reverse complement.
CCATTATGAAAGAGATTGTAATGTTATGTTATTCATTATCTTTATTATTAAAATTAAAATTATTCATTAATATCTTTATTAAAATCAAAATATTCATTATCCTCATTATAATCAAAATTATTCATTCATTATCTTTATTATTAAAATTAAAATTATTCATTAATATCTTTATTAAAATCAAAATATTCATTATCCTCATTATAATCAAACTTATTCATTCATTATCTTTATTATTAAAATTAAAATTATTCATTAATATATTTTTAAACAATGCGTTACTTGACCTAATTGCCTTGGATTTCAAGGTCGGTAGTTGTTGTTCTGAATATCACCATGAGAATTAAATAATCATATAATTATAACCAGTGTATAATAAAGATGACTGAGGTGATTTAGTGGTGGCAGCTCCCGACAGTGCGGTAATTAATACAACGCATGCTTGGAACGATTAAAACAATGGTGTATTTACCATCTTATTTACCTGCCTAGCGTTTAATTGTTTTAATAGTGTTAATTGTGTAATTACTCGCTTATTGTTTAAATAGTTGGGCATCAACTTACATGGTTCCATTTTAACTATGATTATAGTAGTTATATATAAGTTTAAGCATGAGTAACCGTTTAATAATTTAACAATTTTGCATCTGCTTATTAAGTTCAGTTTCAATTGTTATATAATAGCTTTATTGTGGAATAATTATATGGCAATTATCCTTTCTAATAGATTGATTGTTTTCATCAGTTTATTAAGTTTAATTGTGATTGAGTTTAGCGCTTGTAATAGATTTTATTGCCTTTACAGCGGGGAATTAATAGGACTGGTTGAATTCACTAATGTTGTTAATGGAACCCTTATTTGATAGATTGTGATTATAATTATTGAGTTGTCTTTTTCAGTAAATGATGTAAAAGGGTTGTAAATGAATGGAATGTAAATGTTTGCTTGATGATAGATAGGTGCCCTTACTTTAATATGGTGATTGGTTATTTATGATGTGTAGTAGTCCTTATGACGATGAAAACAAATGAGTTACTTCTAGACGTTGCATCCATTTGCATCACTTTGCATCCATTTTTGCTTGATTGTTTATAGCGCCTTCGTCTAACGACGTCGTATATTGTATGTCAGTGCCAATTGGATTTCAGGCATGTTGGATTTTATGTTGGGTTTAAGGTTTAGAAGTATCTGTTTGTGCATGGGTCCCTAGCGCCTTTGTCGCATAGTGGCGACCTGGTACCTTATGATTGGATCATTGCACGCGTTGATCAATAAGCGCATATGAAACCTGACTTAGGATCATGCGCCTCCTGATGTGGATGATGTTGTTGTATTTATGGTTGCACTTGTTTTTGTAACTTTTATTGAGATTGTCTCTCACTCGCCGGGAAGGTTCTAGTGACTGGTCGTCGAAGTTGTTGTGTTGGATTGATTGATGTTGTCTTTTAGCTTAGTAGGCGTGATCTTGTGTGTGTTTAGGTAGGATGTAGACACCTCCTTGTTCCTCGAAATAGTCGCCAACCTTGAGACCTTAAATGGTCACATTCTATGGGAACATAGGCTTGAGCGTTGCTTATGTGTCATGGAGGTCCTAACCTTGCAGGGTAGGATGGGTGGGTAGTCGTTTTTATTTTGTCTAATTGATTTTCGCATGTTGCTTCTAGTTGCATGATGTGCTAGTATGTTGGGTCATTATGTTGTCTGTTGCCTCGATTGCGTGCGTTGTGTTTTTCATCGAGTTACGTTGATTGACTTTTGTTGTTGTTACTTCCCTTCTTTAAAAAAAAATAAAAATAATTTGCACTTGTTATGCGTCGTATGTTGTCGTAACGACGGGGGTTGTTACATATGGTATCAAAGCTGGTTCAACCCACGATTTGGGATCACTACGACTTCCTTTGATTAGATATTTGATTATAATGCCGCTAATTAAATTGATGTGTATTCATGTAGGTAATCATTGTTAAAGGACGTCGCAGAGGCAAACAACGGGGTGCTAAGGGAGGAGGTGTGACGCCCCCAGTAGCATACATGCCCGAGGGGTCTAACCCCCAGGGAGACGAACAGGTTGTCAAGAAGGAACAGATAGTTGTGTGTGATGTGGTTGGGTTGATGAGGTCCTTCCAGAGGATGTCTGAGGCACTGATCAGTCGTTTGGATAGAGATGAGGCTAGGGCACCGACACCTCATGAGGGTCCATCGCGCGCTCTGGTCAATACTGGTATCATTCACCGCGAACTCGAGAAGGTCAAATTTCCTGAGTTCTTTGGTGCCCGGGACAGCGCAGCTGCCGAGGCATGGTTGGATAATATGGCGATGTGATTTTCACTTCGCGACTATACCTCCAACATGAAGGTCCACATGGTTGTCTTTCAGCTAAAGGGGAGTGCTCTTCTATGGTGAAAAACGCTCCTGCTGCATTTGAACACGATAGTCGAAGATGTGTCATGGGAACTGTTCGAGGAATGGTTGTAGGAGGTATCTATATGAGGAATTCATTGAGCGTCAGCTCAACGAGTTCAACGCCTTGCGACAGGGCGGTCGTACGGTGCCCGAGTACGAGGCCCGCTTCATGGAGTTGCTTCGGTATGCTCTGCACCTGAATACTGAGAAACTTAAGGTTGAAAAGTTTGTGTTCGGCCTTAATGTCAACATTTGTGAAAAGGTGAGGATTATGATGCCTCAAACCTTGCATGATGTTGTCCATAAGGCCCTCATAGCAGAGGAGGAGGGGTCAGATCAAGACTCCAGCGAGACCAGCGGGACAGGCGTCGTCTAGTGCACTACAGCATCAGACACCAACTAGACATTCACTAGGATTTCGAGGCACTAAGAGAGGATCAAAATACACTACACCACAGTGACTGGTGCCTCAGCAGCAGACTCCTTACAGAGGACCACAACACCAACAACAACGTCGATCACAGCAACAACAGTTTAGGCATGTTCAGCAGAAAAGACTAGGGTTCCAGGCCAGTGGGTCGTCAGCTTCTACTTCGGGTACCAGAAGTACTGGACCGAAGAAAGGGTGTTGGACATGTGGAGATCCACATTACCAGCGTGACTGCCCAGTGGAGAGGACCAAAGCATCTGGATCAGTCGGACCCACTACCGTGGGAGATTTGGGCAAGGCCCATCGAATTCATGCAACGATGAATAACCGCTAGGCAGAGCACCAGTCGACTGTGCCCGAGACGTCAGGTACCGTCGCTGACCAGACCCTTAGTATTTTAACAGATCAAGGTGCTACAGAGAGTTTTATTTCTGGTGTTGCGCTAAAAATAATTAAGGTAAAGGCAATTGAACAGGACGAGTTTAGCTTTGTAGAAATGGCTTCGGGAGCCAAACAAAAGGTTGGAGGGAAGGTTACGGGTTGTAGCCTTAACCTAGGAGAGTTTGTCACAAGCGCCAACCTGTATGTCACGATCTTAGGATCTTATGACATCTTGATTGGTATGGATTGTTTGGAATCGCATGAGGCGATACTCAACTGTAAGATGAAACAATTGAGCTTGGTCGATGATGAGGGACAGAGACGCGTGATTGTAGGTTGGAACCAGAGATTTTCCCTGAGGTTCATATCTTCCTTGCAACTATGGAATAGCATGCACAAGGGGTGTAAGCTATATGTGATCCTTGTGTTAAATGAGAAGGGCATAGCGGAAGGTCTAGAAAACCTTCCGGTGGTGCGAGAGTTTGCAGACGTCTTCCCCGAGGAGTTACCTGGGATGCCACTAGAGAGGGAATTGGAATTTACCATCAACCTAAAACCGGGAATTGAACCGATAGCGAGAACGCCTTATTGTATGTCAACCCCGGAGTTACAGGAGTTGAAAATGCAACTAAAGGATTTGTTGGACCTAGGACTTATACGTCCCAGTGTATCACCGTGGGGTGCACCTGTTATTTTCATACAGAAGAAGGATGGGTCGTGGAGAATTTGCATTGACTACCGTCAATTGAACAAGGCAACAATCAAGAATCAATATCCATTGCCAAGGATTGATGATTTGTTTGATCAAAGGAAAGGTGTGACGGTGTTTTCAAATATTGACTTGAGATCAGGGTATCACCAATTACGGATCAAGAAGGATGACATCCATAAGACCGCCTTTAAGACGAGGTTTGAACATTACGATTTTATTGTTTTACCGTTTGGACCGACGAATGCCCCAGGGGTATTTCTGAGTTTGATGAACGAGGTGTTTTGCGAATACTTGGACAAGTTCGTCCAAGTATTCATTGACGATATTTTGATTTACTCTCAGATGATGGAGGAGCATGACAAGCACTTGCGCAGGGTGTTATAGTGTCTACGAGAGAGTAAATTGTATGGGAAGTTCTCTAAATGCTCATTTTATTAATCAAAGATTCATTACTTAGGGCATGTCATCTCCGGTGAAGGTATCGTTGTGGATCTAGCAAAGGTCAAAGCTATTATGGAATGGCATGCACCGACGAATGTCCCAGAAGTGCGTAGCTTCATGGGTTTAGCAGGGTACTATCGATGGTTCGTCGAGGGTTTTTCGAAGATAGCAAATCCGATTAAGGAATTGCAGAAGAAGAACAAGAAGTTTGTTTGGACTGAGAAATGTGCGGAAGCATTTCAGAGGCTCAAGGAGTTGTTGATGGCAACACTAATACTAAAGGTCCCTGACATGGACGAGGATTTCTTGGTATGCAGTGACGCATCCAAGGAAGGCTTAGGTGGAGTCTTGATGCAAGACGGTCGAGTGATCGCCTACATATCGAGAAAGTCAAGAAGGCATGAGGAGAACTATGTGACGCACGATTTGGAGTTGTTATCCATTGTATATGCCTTGAGAGTTTGGAGACACTACCTGATCGGACGGAAATTCGAACTAAAAACGGACCATTGTGGTTTACAACACATCTTTATGCAAAGTGACTTGAACGCGCAACAACGACGTTGGTCAAAATTGCTTAGCGAATACAATTTCAAGATTACTTACATAAAATGAACAGTGAACAGAGTGGTTGATGCGTTGAGTCGGAGACCACGCATATTTTTGGTGATGCCTCTTTAGATGAATCTACGTGAAAATATTCTAACTTTATAGCGTGACGATGACTGGTACAAAGAGCTCGAGGATTTTATCGGACAAAACACAATGATGGTACCAAAATTTGAGGGATTTACTGTGGACAATGACAGATTATTGAGATTTAAAAATTGAATTTACGTACGTCCCAATGACGAGTTGAGGAGTTTGATCCTAAACAAGGCTCATAGAGCAGTGTACATGGCTCATCCTAGAGTCATGAAGATGAGGGCAGACCTTAAACCCTTATTCTTCTGGAAAGGAATGAAGGTAGACATAGTCAACTACATGGCAAGAAGTCTAGAATGTCAGCAGGTGAAGGCTGAACATAGACATCCGACATGATTACGACAACCACATGATATTTCAGAATTGAAATGGAAGGTCATTTCGATGGATTTCATTGTTGGATTTCCACTGACGGCGAGGAGACACGACTCGATTTTTGTAGTAGTCGACACTTTGACGAAGAGTGCACATTGTATCCTTGTGCGTATGACGTATCAGGCACCTGACATAGCTATATTTTTCATCAATGAGACTGTGAGGCTGCATGGCATGCCTAAGAGGATTATATCCGATAGAGGATCAATGTTTACAGGATGATTTTAGACTAGTTTCCAAGAGGCCTTGGGAACCCAACTTAACTTCAGTACCGCATATCACCCGGAGATAGACGGGAAGACCGAAAGAACAAACCAAATCTTGGAGGATATGTTTTGTATGTACATGATGGACCAACAAAAGCGTTGGGAAGAGTTCTTTCCACTGGTAGAGTTTGCATACAACAACAGTTATCAAAGCACCATTAAGATGGCATCATTCGAGTTTCTTTATGGGCGACCGTGTCAGACGCCTTTGAGTTGGGATCGACTTGAGGATAGAGTCCTAGTGGGGCCAAAAGTGATCCAAGAAATGGAATATCAAATGAAAACAATAAGACAATGTATCAAGGAAGCACAGGATCGACAGAAGAGTTATGCCGATGTGCATCGTGTCGACCGTAGTTATGAAGTTGGCGATCAAGTCTTCTTGCAAGTGAAATCGCATAAGAGTTTGATCAAGTTCAGAAAGGGTGTTAAACTCTCTCCTAGTTTCATGGAACCCTTGGAGCAAGTAGTGCATCCTGAAGGGCACATCACAATTTTAACTATGGTAAGTTAATAAACCTAGTGCCTAGAAAACTATGCCTCCTTAGGACCTAGTCGGCCTTGTTGAGGAAAAGATATGAAATGATTTTACTCAATCATTTTCAGATACTGCTTGGCTAAATAAAAATAGACGGGAATATCACCCTATGTTTATAGCCATCAAAATTGGTATCCTAATTCACAAGTATTGATTACAAGTGCTTAGGCTAGTTTTTTTATAAATAAAAGCTTGCTGAAAAATTCATTATTTATGTGATTTTCTGAACATAACAGATGTTGAAATAATTATAGAGATAGAATTAAAGACACCAAGTCAATTAATCAATACAGATGAGACATAAAGAAATCATTTATTTCATTCCAATTCATCAAAAGAATCATTCTCTTTACAAAATTCCCTGAGGAAGTTTTGGACCAAAGTCAAACTTAGATGTCCCCGGTGAAACATACAAAAGGACTTCTGACAAAAAGTAAAAGACTGGACTTTAAAAGTTGGATTAGCTTGCCACAGACTGTTGTCCACTCGACTCTGCACAATATCCTTTGTCAGTCATGAAATCTAATTCACAAATAGACAAGTTTACACAGATTATCAAAGATAGATCAACACCTCTGAAAAACAAGTGTCTGAGTGATGTAATTCAGCCATGAATCTTGTTGTCTACAATAGGACCCTACTATCATAAAAAACAATTTGGCTTCTAATGAATTAAGGAATGAATGAAAACTGAATTATCTCAACAAAACTCAAAGAGCAAACCTTAGTATGCTTCTCCTTCTATTCTCCCATTGTTCCTCCTTTTCCTTTTTCCTTTAAGCAATTTAGAATTGGTTGAAGTAGTTGAACTACTTCTTTAGCCAAGTTAAATAAAACTCAACCAACTTTTTAGTTAAGGGGGAAAAGTAATAAAATCATAATAAGGGTTTTCAATAAATAATAACTAGTAGGTGGGACCCCTTGTGACTCCCTTTAGTTCTTTAACAATCATAACGGAACTAGTTAATCAAACAAAACATCCCTCCTTGTGACTCCCATCATCAATTCATATTTAGCAATTTATATCAATGATAATTGAAATTATTTCCAAAAATATATTACGCATATATCCAAAAAAATAGTGTGTTGTACAAAATTTCAGAAGTCAATTGTTCTCAACAATTAATAAACAAAAAAAAACTTAAAAACCATATTTGCCACTCTAGGAGGCAATCTTTCCCTTGTTGTTGTTGCCACCTTTTGATCTCTCTAAATTTTCCTTAGGCTATGTGGAGCCTTTAGGCCTAATATCACTAATCACATGACAACAATCATCTATCAAATGCATGTGGGAGGACATGGATTTATCATAGTCATTTGAGGGTCAGGAAGGGGTAGCAGTGGCTTTTCCTTTATCAGGGGCATGGTGGGCCTCAGTTTTCAACCTTTTTCTTGCATGGGAATACTGAACTGGTGAGTGAACAGGGGCAGCTTGGACAATTTTATTAATAGGTGGGGGAGCAGGTAAAGACAAGTTAGGCCAGCCACAATGTTGGGAGACTGTCGGGTGGACAATCTCTTGCCATCCGTCACTTTCAGGGACTTCAGGTTGTAGTGAGACATGAGGAGGCACTGGGATACCAGGGACCTAAGGAGCTTGGAAGGGAGGCCTTTCAGGCCTAGGTTGAACCACTCCTTTCCCAATCCAGTTAAAAAATCCAGCTTTAAACAACTGGCCTAACTCTTGCGAGTCTGCATCAAAGTGTATAGAGAATCTTGGCCTTTTAGGGCCCCTGTTCTAATTTCCTCTACCTCGATTACCCCAGCCATGGCTACCTCTACTGAAAAATCTCATTCATGTATGCATAATTGATTAGCAAATAGTTTCTTTAACAACCATACATGAAAACTCTTTTAAATATGAAATAAAATTTGGCTCAACAACATATCAAACTCATGCAATCCAATCCATACAAATCATTTAACAGTTGTCAATGAGCAGGGGTGAACAAGGGTTCTAGGATATGTGAGGGGTTGTATTGAGTGAAAAATGTTGAAATGAGGGGGAAAAGATCATGATTACTGCTCACAGACATCAAACAATCAACTGTATCGTAAACCAAAAGAATATATCATTGTAATTCATCCATGCAATCCTTTGATTGTCATAATACAAAACTTATCTTAACTATAATTAAATTTTAGGAGCATGGAGTGGATAGTATTTGGGAAGGCGAGGGGAATTGTAATGAGCGAAAAGTGAAATAATGGTAGGGGAAAAGAGCGAATATTGTTCGAAAAACCAATAAAGTAATCCAAAAATAGTTTTTTATTTAATACAACTATTCCAACACCAATTAAACAATTAATGTGTGTTAAAATACGTTTCATGTCCCACATTCAAATTCCTTAAAAACTTTCAATTAACACAGAATATAATTATACTCAGAATCGTCATGACTTTCACCCATATTGTTTACAAGAATTTTGTTTCTTTTCAGTTCCTTCCCTTTTATATTTAAAACAACATTCAAAAGGAACACACAGTCATATTACTTCAAGTTTGCTTAGCTTAAAAAACATCAACCACTGCCCATAATTTAATTTCTCAAATCAAACATAGACACAGGTCTTTCTAGAGTTGGACAGACTCTTTTTAAACATGCTTGATCCCATTCCTTTGACAAATTTAACAATTAGATTTGCAATGAAACCATACTACCAAAACCTCGTGCTCATCTCTGATGGTGCAATAAAACCAAACGATGCACGATGTCTATAAATCATACATAGTAGACAGCTAGGCCACAATTATTAATACATCAAATTACAATAATCCCGATCGGGCAAATTAAACACACAACAACAACAACTGCCACTTGAATTTATACCATGATGTAGGAAACACACAGACCAACACATAACGAAAAGATGCATCTATGTGGTTGTACATTTATGCTCACTCTCAATCAACCAATTAAACAATGTTGAGTTATCGATTCAATTGTCATAATAAAAGAATGCAGTGACTATATAACCATTATCATTTCCAATTACAACTCTCCAATCAACTCGATCAAATAGAGACGAGCCAACAATCAAAGACATTGTCAATGCTACTCAACCCACTCATGATAGTCAACAAGATACCCAACAGGGTGTGACTGGTTTAGTTTATCAAAATCGGGCTCTGTAACTAATGAATAAAATAATCAGGGGTTTTCTCGGTCACCAACACAGGGAGACTAGAGGTCAAACATATCAATAGTAGGTGAGAACCTTCGAGACAATCATGGTGGAACCTAAAAACTTATAACCCTTAGCTTGTAAGATAAGGTGACATTTTGACACCAGGTAGGGTAGACCATGATGCAGAGGAGTAGAGGTTTCTTACTAGCTAGTAACCAACACCGAGAACACGCAAAGGCATAACCCTCGTGTTTTTCCCTAATAGCTGAATAATTTTGATAGGAATGCAGAGCCTAGGTACTACCAACAACCCTAAATCAAGCTTCCTGGCATAATAGCCACCCATAACCAATTGTGTGGATACCAATAACGTAAAATGAGCCCACGACTAGGTGGAAAACGATATGTAGTGACCAAAAGGTGGTTCAAATCATACACTACAACCCCATAGCACCAAATACAACTAGGTGTGGTTACCATAACTGTGAGGAGACAACTAGCAAGGCTAACAAAGTGAAACCCTCCAACAAAAACCCATAAAAACCACAGAGAGCCACCACAGTTTCCACCACACAGAACAACCAATGAAATCACGACTTCAACCATCAATTTTCCATTTGCAACGAATAACACACACAATCATTCTAGAGAAAAGACCATTCGTTTACACAGTTTCCAACCTCAAGAAAAAACATACCAACATATTACCGAGCCAACGTTCATTTCATACACAGAGTGAATTCATGGATGGGAGAAAAAAAACATACTTGTAACTAAATGGCCTTAAAAATGCGAGCTTGGTCGAGTAGTTCCTTCCACGCTTGAATCTCGGAGCTTAACCACAGAAAATACCAAATGAACAATAACCATGCTAGGGTGACGACCAGTGGGAGAAGTATGGAGTGACGTGCATTTACTGCACGTCGTTTCCATCCTCCATCTCATTCAATTACGTAGTACACGACAGTCAGGCAACCATTAATCCATGTCATTAATCTATGCATCGAAAATTGCACACATTGCTTGCCAATTGCACCACCCGATCCATATTAACCATTGCCAAAACCATACTATAACATATATCACATGCGCCCCATATAACTCAATAAACTCATATAGCCAATAACATTGCTAGTTATGACTAACATCAACTTCTTTAAATTTCAATTGCACATAGTATAGCATAACATAGCATAGTTTCCTTTTCCTGGATTTATCCCAAGTCTCTTTCCATTGCTCTTGTTTCTTGTTGTTACTAACATGTGTTTTGTGTAGGTGTAACAGATAATAAATCATGGCGACACTATCAAATGTAACAACAGTAAATATATGCCACTTCATACATAGAATTTAGAGCTTAGAATAACGAAATCATCACATAAAGTGCATTATCCATCTGTCATTTGTCATGAATAAAACCAAGATTTCATCATCCATCATGTAGAACCTTGTAAGCATCACCAACAGAACATCATAAAATGTGTAAAAGACTATCTATGATCCTCCAATATACAAGGGGGTCCCACCTACTAGTATTATATATCATTGGCATAGTTTAAATAATAGGCTTAGCAATACTTTGCAGGCGAAATCCTTGTTGTGATTTTAATTGTCAACAAACTGGTGACTCTATAGGGAAATTTGTTTCCAACAGATTAAGAACTCAGAACACATGGTTTCATAGACCAAGAACAACAGATCAAGAAGATATAACCAGAATGATTATGCAACAAGGGGAAGTGAGCGGATTTAATGGAAAAATGACCGGGAATTTGAGAATAACTCATGAAAAATGTTAAGTATGAGGGGGTTTATCCATGTATGCATAATCATTCAACCAGAATTCACTCTTTACTTCAAGGAGAAAAATTTATGGACTTGCTCTTTTAAATTCTCAAATGGATGAAGAAATGGAAAGCAAAAGCGGGAGATAACCAATTTCTTTATAAGACAACAGAGAAAGCAGATAACAAATTCAATTATGCTTTCAAGGGGAACATCGTAACAACTATGTAAGATTGATTTTTATTTACTAACAATGCCTTGCAGGAGTGTCACTATGGCAGAACTAATCCAACATCTTATTCTTGACCAAAAATCAACTAAAAGATGAAAAGCAATAAAAAATCATGACAGAAATAGGACTACAAAATTTAAAACAACAGAAATGAAATGACAGAAATTGCAAAAGCAGCATGAAAGCTATTAAAAAGGAAAGCATAAAACAAACTACTGTAAAAGAATAAATTAAAAATAGTGGAAAAATGAAAGTAGAACTAGACTACTAATATACAGAAAATCCAAGCAGCGTTAAAACTTTTCAAGTTGGTTCCACGTAGTGTTTTAAGTGAGAACCATTAGTGTTGTAGGAAAACAATCGCTCCTGTAAATCCTTTATAATGTAAGAGTTAGTACCCGAGATAAAAGCGATCTTGAAAGGACTCAGCCATAATTTTTGGAACTTAGAGACAATTGGTAGCCCTTTAAAGTACACGATTAGATCATCAAGATAAACATGAATAATCTTACTGATCAAATTGCCCAGAGTTATTTGCATAGGTATTTTAAAAGTGGTACTTGCATCAGATAAGCCAGAAGGCATATGTTCATAAGTCAAAGTACCCCAATGAGTAATAAGGGTGGTATTGAATTTATCTACCCCTTTTACCTTGATTTAATTGTAACTGAAAGAAGCGTCAAGTAAGGGCATCGTCTGTGACCCTGCAACTTGCTGCAAAATCGTTTCTATGTTAGGGAGAGAAAAATAACCTTTCATAATAGCCCTCTTAACTGCACGAAAATCAACGCAAAATCTAATATGATCAGTGGATTTCCGAATAAGAACCAAATTTGAAACCCATTCAGAATACTTGACTAGAAAGATGATACCAACCTTCAAGATTTTTTCCAATCCCTTTCGAATAGTTGCTTCCAGTGCAGGGTTGATAGGTCTTTGTTTTTGCCTAACTGGTTATATGCCTTCCTTGATTGGAATGGAATGTCGTATAAGAGCAGGACCAAAACCACGAAGATCCTCATAAGACCAAGCAAAAACATCTTGAAATTCACCAAGTAGCTTGGCAAACTTCATTTTCTCTTCATCAAAACATTGGGCACCTATTTTAACATTCTTTGGAGACTCATGTGTCCCAATGTTCAAGGAGATGGTTTCACCCACCTTCCTTTTCGACTCCTCTTCTTTATGTTTCTCTTTATTGCCTACATCACTCGATGAAAACGAACTCTCTAGAGGAGTCAAGCCCTTAGGATATTGTTATTTTCTATGGATATAATTTCCTTTGGCTTATAAGGTTCATTTTGAATGAAAGCACAGATGCTCTCATCGCTAGGGAAGACCTGCCAAGATTCTATATTGTTAGGGATATGTGGACGATATAGATATTGAAAAGTACAATCAAGTCTGTGTGGAAGAAGTTGTCGATTAGGAGAGGCTGCAAAAACAGCTAACCGATCAACCATTGAGTTCAATTCCCTCTTAACATGAGTGATGTTGAAAGATAATAGGTTCAAGATAAGTGCCCAAGCATTTTGGGTGTATCGTTTCATCAACTTGTTGCTAGGAGAGTAAATCTTACATACAAGGTTCACAACAAGCTCGAAATCACCAAAAATCGAAAGGTGACCACAACCAAGATTATAGGCGTTTTCAATGCCTAATAATAAAGCTTTGAATTCAGTGGCATTGTTTGTGCAAGCAAACTCCAACCTGTAAGAAAAGTTATGAATTTTCCCCACAAGAGAGTACAAGATTATGCCAATTTTGTTACCTTCACTAGAGCATGAACCATCAAAGTGCATGTGCCACATACCATCATCTAAATCGATTTGTTCCAAGGGAATATTATCCACCTCAACAAAGATGGAACACACCCCTAGGTCCTCTTCGATATAGTTCACATTTGGTTGTGGGACACTTTCTATGTAAGGTGAAATCCTTTCCTCTCTAGGGACTATAATGTTTTTACCATTCTGAGGAACAGATAAGTGTGTCTCGTTGAGTGAGAGGTATCCACCGGTCAAATCTTTCCAATCTCTTCCTAAGATGATTGAGTAATTTCTTACTGGCATATCAATTACTTGAATACTAAGGGTTGCCCTTATTTCAGGGTAAGCGTACAAAACTAAAGTCACATCTTTAATCTCACCTATGGTCATTTGTTGTAGACTATTATAAGAGAGCATGCTTCTGGTATTTTCATTTGTACAAGACAATTCTATCTCTTCCATAATAATCCTCGACATCACACTTGGGCCCGAACTGCCATCAATGAGGCAACAATGGGCGATATTATCCATAATCTTTATAGAAATATAAAAATGGGGATTTTTTATAGGGTATCTAAAGTTATGTACACCTAATTTATTTACAGATGAATCCTCTTCATTTACCTCTTCAAAGAGGTTGGCTACAACGAAAGATTTTCCTTCCATAAATTGTTTTAGATGCCTCTGTTGTTCAAGGACGACAATCATGTCTAGAAGGGTGGCATCTTCTTTGATGTTTTCCAACTGATTTAGATTATTGTATTTGGAAGAAGGGAGAGGGCAGGTAATTCCTTGACTATCAGGAACCTTAGGAACCTGAATAGTAGCAGCTGGTGAGGATGAGCTTGGGCTGGAAGAATTGCGGGGAGGATCATATTTGCCTTTGGGAGCGTATGATTTGTTCCTGCTATTGATGATCATGACATCTTCTGGATTTGCAAAATCTAGGACAACAATGGTAGTTTTTGGTCTTTTACCAAAGATCTTATCTCTTATGCTCTTCCTTACCTCACATTTGATTTCCTCGTGGTGTTCCTCGCAAAAGTTACACCAACTTCGAGGCATGATAGCTTTAGGATGAAAAATATTTTCAATTGGATTTCTAAAGGCGGGTGCAGAAGAGGATGGAGCTCTAGGGGTGAGAGGGGATACATTTCATTTTCGCTCATACGTTATCATACGATTATTCATATCTTGTACTAGCTATAAGAGGGTGGACATGTCTGTTTGTTTAACCGATTCTCCCTGAGGAAGACCTGTTCTTTCAAGATGTTCTTCATACTCTAAATAATTATGCAGATTGGAACCGAGGTTATCAATGGATTTTTACTCAAGCCTATGACGATAGGGGGAAGGTAATGCATTGTAGTAATGCATGAAAGCGGATTGGTTATGTGGTCGAATGAGTTCAGGGATTTGATTGTATAACTTAATGAAACGAAAGTTAAAGGACTTGATGGTCTCACAATTTTTATAGGCGATGTTATTGTACTATCGTAACTTATCAGTTGGACTTTTAGGTTTCCCATAGGTGGATTTGAACCAATAGACTAACTCCTCCCAAGTAGACAGGATCTTAGGAGGAAGGTCAAAGAAATCGGCCGCAACCTTTCCTTCCAAGGAATTGACAAATAAGCGCATACAAGTATCATTTTTATTGGCTCCTATGTTGTGACACGCATTAGAAAATGCCACCAGGTGTTCATTTGTAGTGACAATGTTATTTCCCAAAAACCTAGGAAGATGCTCTTTAAATTTAGGAAGTGGACGAGTAGCAGGTGATAGGTTAAGAGGAGAGGAAACATGCCACGGTGTGGTTGTGGCGTCTTCTTCAAATTGGAAAAGCCCATAATTTTTTATGACTTTGGTGGGATTGGTGGTGGATTGGACAGGGAAATGGTGGCTATATAAGATACTAATCACTGACAAAGTTGAAGACTGAGAGGAGGAAGCACTTTGATCCGGACTATTTTCAGCACAAAATGAGAGTGGAGATATAATAAAGAAATTCACAAAGATATCGTGAATATCCAATAATATAACAAAAATGCATCAAAGATGCAACCATAAACACAAAGATACAATAATACACAATTTCTATTAATGAAAGAAATGTACAGAGACTGTAAAAATACAGAGTTAAAGACTCGCTAGAATGGTGGAAGCTTATCTCTGAGAAGAGATGTGACGGCTACTCGCATTCACAAGAAGATGATTTTTACAATGAGGCTCCAAAGGCATTTTTAACATAAGTAAAATCCAAAACCCTAACCCCGGAAGATGAAAAGCCAAAAGGTTTGCGAGCCCCGATGGGGGTAGTTGATACATCAACTTCCCGGGGGCGTAAATTTTGCATACGATCTCTGTTTCGGGCGCTCGATACACCATTGGAAAGGTCTAACCGAGAAGCACGATTTTCAACTAGTCTAGGCTAGTGTCTTTGGCAATTGCCTGGACCCCGAATCCCCAAAAAACGTCGTTTAGGGCCTCAAAAACGACCCCAGAAGTTTGGAACCGAAAAAACTACTGAAAAACTGCCAAGATGGAAAATTGTTTTTCGAACCCGTGGAATATGTAGGTGGCCACCGATATCCACCTGGATCAATCCTCCCTCCTTAGAAAGCAATGGTCTCCATTGCGTTGAGTTCCCATGGGAGAGATGGAAGTGTTTGTTGAATCTGAATCTTGGTGAGTTGCTTGCCTTGATGGAGACATCGCGTTGCTCGATTTGTGGAAGGCTGTCATGAACTTGTTGCTAGCGGGGTTGACTCTGTTCAACCAGTCGAGCTATCTGAGATGATTGTGTGTAGAAGGAATCTTTGCGTTTTACTGCAATCTTGTCGATCTGCTTCTGTTGGATAGAAGGAGCTTGGGCCGAGGTTGTAGTGGTTGCAGTATCCTTCTGTTCCCCTTTTGAATAGATAGTAAAGAAGCTGAATTTTGTAGTATGAGATACTACCTCGTGGAATTGTTTAGGTGGGACAATAGTTGGAACTACCTCTGGTATTTTGTAGAGATCACCCCCTAGAGTAACAATGACACTATGGGGTCGAGACTCATAAATAGCATGGTGATTCCACATATATGGTTGACCCAACAAAACATCACAGACATCCAGTGGGGAAACATCACATAATACCTCATCCTTCAAGGGTTGGATGTCGTTTGACAATCGACACTGCTGGCTGACACGAAGATCTCATCCCTGGCGAAGCCACCCAATGTTGTATGGTTGTGGGTGTTGTGTTGTCGACAATCCCAACTGTTTGATGACCTCTGCTGAAATGAGGTTCTTCTGGATTCTGCTATCAACAATAAAGTGCAGTGGGGTCCCCTTCACCCACATTTGTGAATGAAAAAGGTGCTCCCCCTCTTCTAGATCTGTCGGTTCTTCTAGCTGAATTGTTGCAGTTGCGACAATAGTAGTGGGGTTTGCGTCGATGATATGTCTTTTACCAATATTTTCAGAATCAGATTCTGAATCAAGGTTTGGCTCCTTATCTTTGATCTCGGCCACCAATGACTATTTTGAGCGACATTCATCGGTGTTGTGCCAGGGACTTTTGTGGAAATAGCACCATTTTTGCGGTGTCCTTCTTCGTCTTCACGTGACCCTTCTTTTCTTGTGGTTTAGACTAGTTTTCTGGAAGTTGTTTGTTAGCATCGTCTTTCTCATACTTTGGTTAATCTAGATTTGCATATCCGAACTCCCATTTGTTTTGGTAGCTAAATTTCTGCTCCATTTTAACAGCATATTGATGCGCAACACCGAGTGATGAGATATCCAGAAAATCCATTTCAGTTTGAATGTATCTGTGTAGAGCCCCATGGTATTTCAGGACCAAATGTCACTCGGAGTCTTTGATACCCATATTGGTGCACAAGGTATGGAAGGTATTGGTGAACTACGACACTACTTGGTCCCTCTCTTGCCGCAATGTGGTCCATCTCATGTACTGGTTCTCATAGTTTCCAACAAGGTAATAATTTTCCTTTACCGCATCCACAAAAAAATTCCAAGTGGGCTCGGCCCCATATATTCCAGACTCCTCTAATGTTTGACATGTTGGAGAGCTTTAAGGAGTGCAGAGGTGATCTTTTCCCTATCAAAAAAATTATGAACAAAGAAATAACCTTCTAACATATTTAAGCATTTGTCTAGGGCATCCGCATCTATCTGACCTTCAAATACAAGAATATCAAAATTAACTTGTACATTGAAAGGAGAGGTGCTTCCAAAGTGGTTGTTTGATGAAGATGCGCCTGTTAGTATCGGCAAGCATCGAAGGATGTGGGAAAAATTCTCCATCATTTCGTCCCTCTATTGCGTGAGAGCTTGCTCAAGCAAGAGATTGATAGAATCGTCTGCTCCGTCGTTTTTCTTTTCTTCTGCCATGGAGGGTTTCTTGGGCATGTGAGAGCGATTTTCTTCAAGAGATACAAGTTCGAGACCCAACTAACTATACTCGGACCTCGTCGAGGACATGTACTGAGAAAACGATCAAGAGCAGCTTGCTCTGATACCATTGATCCGAATTATTTTCGACACGAAATGAGAGCAGAGATATAATAAAGAAATGCACAAAGATATCGTGGATATCCAATAATATAACATAAATGTATCAAAGATGCAACCATATACACAGAGATACAATAATACATGATTTCTATTAATGAAAGAAATGTACAGAGACTGTAAAAATACAGAGTGAAAGACTCGCTAGAATGGTGGCAGCTTATCTTCGAGAAGAGATGTGATGGATACTCGCTTTCAATAAGATGATTGTTACAATGAGGATCGAAAGGCCTTTTTAACACAAGTAAAATCCAAAACCCTAACCCAAGAAGATGAAAATCCAAAAGGTTTGCGGGCCCCGATGGGGGTAGTTGATATATCAACTTCTCGGGGGCGTAACTTTTGCATACAATCTTTGTTTGGGGCGCTCAATACACCGTTGGAAAGGTATAGCGGAGAAGCACGATTTTCGACTGGTCGAAGAGAATGCCTTTGGAAATTGCTTGGACCTCGAATCCCCAAAAGACGTCATTTAGGGCCTCAAAACGGTCCCAGAAGTTTGGAACCCAAAAAACTGTCGAAAAACTGTCAAGATGGAAAATTGTTTTTCAAGCCCGTGGAATAGGTAGGTGGACACCGAAATCCACCTAGATCACACTTTCAATGCCAACATAGCCACCACTAGATGCCATGTTGTGGATGATAGGTAAGGGAGAGAAATACGAACTGGATGAATCAGACAAAGTTCTCTTTAGAGAACTTTGTTGGGTAGATAACACAATGTTTCTTCTTCCTATTTCAGCAATAGGATTAATTTTAGGTGATAAGCCTCTTCTTCTCCTAGAAACACGAGGGTCTAAGGACATCAAAGAAGGCCAAGGTTGAATGAACAAGAAGGTTATTGTTGATTTCTAAGTTGTCTACGTCTAGCTTCCTAACGTTCTTGGGCACTAATGTCTCGTTCAATTGCTACCCATGAACGATTAAGCTCAACCCGAGTATTAGCAATGTCTAAAATGGTGTTAAAAAGATTCAAAGCAATACCGGTCTGATCTTGAAGACCGTGCTCAATATTGGGATGCCTTGCAACAGGTACAATCATTAAGAAATAAAATAGTCAAAGAATCAATATAAAAAAAAAAAAAAATGTATTCGATGATAATCAAGCATAAAAGAAACAACCAGAGAGACATTGAAGATCTCCCCAGTATGGTCGCCAAAATAAATGTTGAGGAAAAGATATGAAATGATCTTACTCAAGCATTTTCAGATCCTACTTGGCTAAAGAAAAATAGACGGGAATATCACCCTATGTTTATAGCCATCAAAATTGGTATCATAATTCACAAGTATTTATTACAAGTGCTTAGGGTGTTTTTTTTATAAATGAAAACTTGCTGAAAAATTCATTATTTATGTAATTTTCTGAACATAATAGATGCCGAAATAATTATAGAGTCAGAAGTAAAGACACCAAGTCATTTAATCAAGACAGATGAGACATAAAGCAATCGTTTATTTCATTCCAATTCATCAAAAGAATCGTTCTCTTTACAAAATTCTCTGAGGAAGTTTTGGACTAAAGTCAAACTTAATTGTCCCCGATGAAACATACAAAAGGACTTCTGACAGAAACTAAAAAACTGAACTTTAAAATCTGGATCAGCTTGCCACATATTGTTGCCCACTCGACTCTGCACAATAGCCTTTGTCAGTCATGAAATCTAATTCACAAACAAACAAGTCTACACAGACTATCAAATATAGATCAACACCTCTGAAAAACAAGTGTTTGAATGATATAATTCAGCCTTGAATCTTGTTGTGTACAATAGGACCCTACTATCATAAAAAATAAATAGGCTTCTAATGAATTAAGGAATGAATGAAAACTGAATTATCTCAACAAAACTCAAAGAACAAACCTTAGTATTCTTCTCCTTCCATTCTCCCCTTGTTCCTCCTTTTTCTTTTTCCTTTAAGCAATTTAGAATTGGTTGAAGTAGCTGAACTACTTCTTTAGTCAAGTTAACTAAAACTCAACCAACTTTTTAGTTAAGGGGGAAAAGTAATAAAATTATAATAAGGGTTTTAAATAAATAATAACTAGTAGGTGGGACCCCTTGTGACTCCCTTTAGTTCTTTAACAATCATAACACAACTAGTTAATCAAACAAAACATCCCTGCTTGTGACTCCCATCATCACTTCATATTTGACAATTTATATCAATGATAATTGAAATTATTTCAAAAAATATATTACCCATATATCCAAAAAAAAGTGTTGTCCAAAATTTTAGAAGTCAATTGTTCTCAACAATTAATGAATAAATAAAACTTAAAAATCATATTTGTCACTCTAGGAGGCAATATTTCCCTTATTGTTGCTGTCACCTTTTGACCTCTCTAAATTTTTCTTAGGCTGTGTGGAGGCTTTAGGCCTAAGCTCACTGATCAGATGAGAGCAATCATCTCTCAAATGCATGCAGGAGGACATGGATTTATCCGAGTCATTTGAGGGTGAGGAAGGGGCAATAGTGGCTTTTCCTTTGTCAAGGGCATGGTGGGCCTCAATTTTCAACCTTTTGCTTGCATGGGAAGACTGAATTGGTGAGTGAACATGGGCAGCTTGGACAATTTGATTAATAGGTGGGGGAGCAGGTAAAGACAAGTTAGGCCAGCCACAATGTTGGGAGATTGTCGGGTGGACAAAATCTTTCCATCCATCATTTTCGGGGACTTCAAGTTGCAGTGAGACATGAGGAGGCACTGGGATACCAAGGACCTATGGGGCTTGGAAGATAGGCCTTTCAGGCCTAGGTTGGACAACTCATTTCCCAATCCAGTTAAAAAATCTAGCTTGAAACAGTTGTTCTAACTCTTGCAAGTATGCATCAAAGTGTATAGAGAATATTGGCCTTCTAGGGCCCCTGTTCCAATTTCCTCTAGTTCAGTTACCTTGACCATGGCTACGTTTGCTGAAAAATCTTATGCATGTATGCATAATTGATTAGAAAATAGTTTCTTTAACAACCATACATGACAACTCTTTTAAATATGAAATTAAATTTGACTCAACAACATATCAGACTCATGCAATCCAATCCATACAAATCGTTTAACAGTTGTCAATGAGCAAGGGGTGAACAAGGGTTTTGGGATATCCGAGGGATTGTATTGAGCGAAAAATGTTAAAATGAGGGGGAAAATATCATGATTACTGCTCACAGACATCAAACAATCAACTGTATCATAAACCAAATAATATATCGTTGTAATTCATCCCTGCGATCCTTTGACTGTCATAATACAAAACTTATCTTAACTATAATTAAATTCTAGGAACATGGAGTGGATAATGAATATGGGAAGGCAAGGGGAATTGTAATGAGCGAAAAGTGAAATAATGGTAGGGGAAAAGAGTGAATATTGTTCGAAAAACCAATTAAGTAATCCGTAAAAACAGTTATGTATTCAATACAACTATTCCAACACCAATTAAAAAATTACTGTGTGTTAAAATTCATTCGTTGTCCCACATTCAAATTCCTTAAAAACTTTCAATTAACACATAATATAATTATACTCAGAATCGTCATGACTTTAACCCATATTATTTACAAGAATTATGGTTCTTTTCATTTCATTCCCTTTTATATTTAAAACAACATCCAAAGGAACACACAGTCATATTGCTTCAACTCTGTTCAGCATAAAAAATATCAACCACTGCCCATAATTTAATTTCTCAAATCAAACATAGACACAAGTCTTTCCAGAGTTGGAAAGACTCTTTTTAAACATGCCCGATCCCATTCCTTTGACAAATTTAACAATTATATTTGCAATGAAACCATACTACCAAAACCCCGTGCTCATCTCTGATGGTGAAATAAAACCAAATGATGCACGATGTCTATAAATCATACAGAGTAGATAGCTAGGCCACAATTATTAATACATCAAATTGAAAAAATCCAGATCGGACAAATTAAACACACAACAACAACAACTACCACTTGAATTTATACCACGCTGTAGGAAACACACTAACCAACGCATAACAAAAAGAGGCATCTTTGTGACTGTACATTTATGCTCACTCTCAATCAACCAATTAAACGATGTCGAGTTATCAATTCAACTGTCATAATAAAAGAATGCAACGACTATATACCAATTATCATTTCCAATTACAACTCTCCAATCAACCTGATCAAACAGAGACGAGCCAATAATCAAAGCCACTGTCAATGCTACTCAACCCACTCATGATAGTCAACAAGATACCCGACATGGTGTGACTGGATTAGTTTATCAAAATCAGGCTCTGTAACTAATGAATAAAATAATCAAGGGTTCACTCGGTCACCAACACAGGGAGACTGGAGGTCAACCATATCGACAGTAGGCGAGAACCTTCAAGACAATCATGGTGGAACCACAAACCTTATAACCCTTAGCTTGTAATATAGGTTGGCAGTTTGACACCAGGTAGGGTAGACCATGATGCAGAGGAGCATAGGTTTCTTATTGGCCAGTAACCAACACCGAGAACACGCAGAGGCATAACCCTCATGTTTTTCTCCAATAGCCGAATAATGTTGATAGAAATGCAAAGCCCAGGTACTACCAACAACCCTAAAGCAAGCTTCCTATCATAATAGCCACCCATAACCAACTGTGTGGATACCAATAACGTAAAATGAGCCCATGACCAGGTGGAAAGTGATATGTAATGACCAAAAGGTGGTTCAAATCATACACAACAACCCCATAGCACCAAATATAATCGGGTGTGGTTGCCATAATTGTGAGGAGGCGACTATCAAGGCTAACAGAGTGAAACCCTCCAACAAAAACCCATAAAGACCACAGAGAGTCACCACGATTTCCACCACATAGAACAACCAATGAAATCACGACTTCAACCATCAATTTTCCAGTTGCAACGAATAACACACACACAGTCATTCCAAAGAAAACACCATTCATTTACACAGTTTCCAACCTCAAGAAAACACAAACCAACACATTATCGAGCCAATGTTCATTTCATACACAGAGAGAATTCATAGATGGGTGAAAAAGAACATACCTGTAACCAAATGGCCTTAAAAATGTGAGCTTGGTCGAGCAGTTCCTTCCATGCCTGAACCTCGGAGCTTAACCACAACAAAAACCAAATGAACAATAACCATGCTAGGGTGAAGACCAATGGGAGAAGTATGGAGTGGCGTGCATTTACTGCACGTCGCTTCCATCCTCCATCTCATTCAATTATGTAGTACACGACAACCAACTAACCATTAATCCATGCCATTAATCTATGCATCAAAACTTGCACACATTGTTTGCCAATTGCTCCACCTGATCCATATTAACCATTGTCAAAACCATACTATAACATATATCACATGCGCCCCATATAACTCAATAAATTCGTATAGCCACTAACATTGCTAGTTAGGACTAACATAAACTTCTTTAAATTTCAATTGCACATAGTATATCATAGCATAGCATAGTTTCCTTTTCCTGGATTTATTCCAAATCTCTTTCCATTGCTCTTGTTTCTTGTTGTTACTAACATGTGTTTTGTGCAGGTGTAACAGATAATAAATCATGGAGACACTATCAAATGTAACAACATTAAATATATGCCACTTCATACATAGAATTTAGAGCTTTAAATAATGAAATCATCACATAAAGTGCATTATCCATCTGCCATCTGTCATGAATAAAACCAAGATTTCATCATCCATCATGAAGAACCCTGTAAGCATCATCGAAACAACAATATAAAATGTGTAAAAAGACTCTTTCTGATCCTCCAATCTACAAGGGGGTCCCACCTACTAGTATTATATATCATTGGCATAGTTTAAATAATAGGCTTAGCAATACTTTGCGGGCGAAATCCTCGTTGCGATTTTAATCGTCAACAGGCCTTAAAATGAATGATGTGATAAGTAAAGTTTAATAACAAATTTTCCCTTAAGAACTGTCGCAAAGCCTAGTGAATTTAAAACCTAGGTCTAAGTAGAACCTCTGCACAAAAGTAAAACTAATTAGACATATAACAAGAAGGGGGTAAAGAAAATTCAAGCTTTATTAATTAAAGTAAATTTTTTAATGAAGGTTTAATTATTAAAAGGGGGTAAATGGTTGTTGGTCTAAACTTGCTAATTCTAAACTTAGTTAAAAAAGGGGGAAACTTAAAGAAAAAGGGAAACTTAAAGAAATGGGGAAACTTACAAAAAAAGGGGAATGTCTAACTTAGTAAGGAATCTAGCCTTTGGAACTTTCTATTTATGAACTCAACTAGGATTTAAGTAAGGCGTAAGTCATTTAAGAATTGTAAAGGAATAATGGGACACCGAGGAGCGTTTTTAGGAACGCTTTTAGGTGGGTGAGGGAAATAGGAAAATTTAATTAATTAATTAATTGATTTTCTAGTGCAACTAGGGGATCGAGTGACATGTGTACGGGGGAGGTTTTTCGTAATTAAATAAATGAAAAGGGAATCTAATGAGGGTTTGGGAAACTAATCATTTGAGAACTCTATTAAAAGGATGGCAGAGGAGGAGTAACGATCACATCTGGCTTACGTAACGTTACGCTGCCAAAATTTTATCTTGATTGAGTTTCTCTTGTGGGAGTTGGGATACTTAGTTCGGGTAACGAGTGGTAGCTCGACCTTGCGAGGCGATCTAGGAGCTAACATTCTCCGGTATTGTGTGTGTGGCCCCTTTGCAACTCGGGGGGATCAGGGGGAAGAAGAGTACCCCTAGTGTTAGCTGGGAGGTACCGGTGAGGTCTCATCGGTTGGCAAGCGGGAGCTGGACGGAGCGCACACGGGACAATGACTTCAGAGCATTCACATTTGGCTACGATATGCATGTGTATATTATGTATTGAATAGTAGTTAAATTCCCTGTGTATGCATCTCTCTAACGTCGAAATCACGTATGCGTCATTGTGTTAAAAATTTAGTTAATTTTTTGTATCTCAATATTTATCATGGCGAATATACGCATGTGTAATTGGGAGAAAGGTAGTTAAATTCAGTTTCCGCGCCTTCTTGGTTCGCCGGTATTGGATGAATTACGTGTTGTATATTTTATTATGTTGAGTATTAAGAAATGTTTTATTGTAATAATAATTGTGGTTGTAAATCTTCTTGGGATCTATTACTGATTGAGAAACCCCCCCCAAAAAAATTCAATTGAACCTTAGCACACAGATCAATAATATGGATTCAATATTGACTGTGTATTGTGTAATGAGTAATTGTTAAAGTCATTTTTATCAAAATCTCCTCTCGCATATAAACATTCTAAATGTTCTTTTCAGCACCCGGTATCGATGGTATAAAGATATAATTTCTTGTATAAATTTATTTCTACAAACTAATTACAGTGAATATCAACACCATTAGCTAGATAGTTATGAGGAGTAAATTTACGATTCACAATGTTCACCTAATTATCAAATTTCCACCACCAACCTCAGTTCTCCATATGTTTTCCAATTTGTTCCGAGCTTAACCTATCACTATTAATATCACTACCCACACCTCTTTTTAACTGCAACAACCTAACATCAATACAAACCAAATGTGTAGTATAAAATGTTTAAACCAAATGCGGTCTCATCGTTTGCAATGGTGGCCGCTTACGTGAGACAGGGATTTTACGAGGAGGCCCTGGCTTTTTACTGATATGCAAACAATAGGTACCCAACCCAACCATTTCACATTCACCAGCATTCTCTCTGCCTTTTCCCGACCTGCAGGCGACTGGGACGTCGACCCCTCGTTCTACCTACTCTGGCAGAAGGCAGCTTGGGAGAACGAATGCAATCAAGCTGTGTCCAACACAACTATCCTCGTAGGTATCCAAAGCGTGTGGCGCCTCTGTGTTTTTGATGTATATTAATTTCGTTTCATTTCTTCAGCTACAAAATCACTTGAAATGTGAATGAATTGAAGAAATTAATTTATCTAAATTAATTAAAGAAATTTTTAAATGGTAAATTGTGAATGGAATGGGGCGGATTTTGCGGCTTTACCTCCGTGGTTAACTGTCTAAATAGCGCTTACATTTACCCATCGAGTGGCAACGATTTGTTATGGCTGAGATGTCAGATTAGAGCAGTAATGGCTGCGCGACTTCCCTTGATTTATGCTTTGCACTTTCTGAGCATGGCAGTGGTGGTTTTGGGACGAATTTTGATAACTAACAGTTGCTCTTCTAACTAATTATAATCCGCCATTCAAATATTTATTGTTCTCTTGACTTGAGAATCTCCTTTTACAGACAGTTGACGTGTGTAATAGTTCTAATTCCGAGACCCTTGGGTTAAGCGTGCCCAACTCTTGACATCCCGTAAATAAATACAAGCAATTTATTAAATAAGCAGAGAAATAATTAATTTTCAAAGTATATATATTTTCATTGTGTATGCCAACCCAATGCAATGCACAATATTTTCTCCACTTGCGATAGATGCGCGTTCGGTTGTAGAGTGGCCATGCCCACCTATTTTCTCTCGGGTTAGTCCAGGGGAAGTGAAGGCTCTTCAATGGCTGCATGTTTGTGTCGGATTTCCCTTCAGACTTGTATTTTACGAACTCGACGCCTAATGAGGGGGGATTGTAATGGAAAACTATGCAACTTGCATTTGTCTGTTGTCTCTTAGCAAAACCTCTCATCATAAATGGAATGGTAGATGTAGGCTGCTTTAGTCCATTATGAAAGAGATTGTAACATTCTGTTATTCATTATCTTTATTATTAAAATTTCAATTATTCATTCATTATCTTTATTATTAAAATTAAAATTATTCATTAATATCTTTTTAAACAATGTGTTACTTAACTTAATTGCCTAGGATTTCAAGGCTCATAGTCGTTGTTCTAAATATCACCAGGAAAATTAAATAATCATATAATTATAACCAATATATAATAAATATGACTGAGGTGATTTAGTGGTGGCATCTCCCAACAGTGTGGTAATTAATACAACGCATGCTTGGAACGATTAAAACAATGGTGTATTTACGAGCTTATTTACCTGCTTAGCGTTTTAATTGTGTTAATTGTGTAATTACCTGCTTATTGTTTAAATAGTTGGCCATCAACTTACATGGTTCCATTTTAACTATGATTATAGTAGTTATATATAAGTTTAAGCATGAGTAACCGTTTAATAGTTTAACAATTTTGCATCTGCTTATTAAGTTCAGTTTCAATTGTTATATAACAATTTTATTGTGGAATAATTATATGACAATTATCTTTTCTAATAGATTGATTGTTTTCATCAATTTATTAAGTTTAATTGTGATTGAGTTTAGCGTTTGTAATAGCTTTTATTGTCTTTACAACAGGGAATTAATAGGACTGGTTGAATTCACTAATGTTGTTAATGGAACCCTTATCTGATAGATTGTGATTATAATTATGAGTTGCCTTTTTCAGTAAATGATGTGAAGGGGTTGTAAATGAATGGAAGGTAAATGTTTGCTTGATGTTGGATAGGTGCCCTTACTTTAAGATGGTGATTGGTTACTTATGATGTGTAGTAGTCCTTATGACGATGAAAACAAATGAGTTACTTCTAGACGTCACGTTAATTTAAATGTATCGAAGTTAGTCACCTTGCATCCATTTTTGCTTGATCGTTTATAGCGCCTTCGTCTAACATCGTCGTATATTGTATGTCAGTGCCAATTGGATTTTAGGCATGTTGGATTTTATGTTGGGTTTAAGGTTTAAAAGTATTTGTTTGCGTGTGGGTCCCTATTCCCTTTGTCGCATTGTGGCGACGCGGTACCTTATGATTGGGTCACTGTGTGTGTTGATCAATAAGCGCATATGAAACCTGACTTAGGATCATGTGCCTCCCGATGTGGATGATGTTGTTGTATTTATGGTTGTACTTGTTTTTGTAACTTTTATTGTGATTGTCTCTCGCTCGCAGGGAAGGGTCTAGTGACTGGTCGTTGAAGTTGTTGTGTTGGATTGATTGATGTTGTATTTTATCTTAGTAGGCATGATCTTGCGTGTGTCGGGCGGGATGTAGAAACCTCCATGTTCCTAAGAACAGTGACCAGCCTTGAGACATTAAATGGTCAAAATCGATGGGAACATGGGCTTGAGCATTTGATGCAGGAGCATCTACGACAACATGAAACGAGCAGCGCGGGGATAGAGAGATACAGCTGGACAGTGCCAACGCATAACTTTTTGAATAACTTGAAGATTGTTGCGCCGCCATTCAACTGAAGATATTCAAAGCTGAGCGCACTTGTATTATGTTACAGATAGGGAGACATTTAATAGTTTTAATGCTGGTAGATAGGGTTAGCTGTAGATTAGACAGTTTCACTTCTGGGAGGGAAAACGAATATAGACACCCTCCTTTTGTATAAAAAAAAATATTATTCAACATTAGATAGAGGAGCAGGAGGAGAGCAACTCAGAGAACTGGTGAAGAACTCCCATGTACAGATATTGAATTAATAGTAAAGCTTTGATTCAATTTCATGGCTGTGATTATTCTCTGTGTGTTGTTGATATTATGCTGTTGCATGTTTGCTTCTTGTTTTGCCTATTGTCTATATGTTGCATATGTGATTGCATGGCAGGTTCGAAATCTGAGGGAATGAGAGAATAAGTCTTAATTGTTTCTCTGTCTAAGCCAGGAGATTCCTGCATAGAGTGCAGTGGAATTCCTCCGCATAGAGTGCGTTGAGGTGGTTGGACAGTTAACTCTCATTCTCATTTKCCCAGAAGTTGTGWGGGTTYAATTCAGAYCGTGCAGGTGAAGTGCAGGTTGAATTGAAGACTCAGAGGCAAGCCTGGGAGGAGGAGAACAGGGAAACCCTGATTCAATTTCATGGACGTGTTTATTTTCTGTGTGTTGTTGGCATTGTGCCTTTGCATATTTGCTTCCTGTTACTTACTTCTTTCATATGCCCCGTATGTGATCTTATGGAAGAATTGAGTTCAGAGTGGTTCCGAGTGAAAGTTGGTGAAAGCTCAGGAGGGAGAGTTCCTAGCTAGTAATTGTGGAACAAACCCAGGTGAAGCCCGAACGGGAGAAGTTTCGAAGCGATGGACTCTTCAAGAGGAAGAGAATCGACGACTTGAATTCTTAAGAAAGAGTTAACCTCCAAGCGCAAGTGGAACTCATTTGCCCTCGCATTTCGGCATATCTGGGTTGGCGAGTGCAAGAGTTACATGCACGTCAAAATCGCTAATAGCGATTTCCCGATTCCGTGGGAGCCGTTGATCGTTGGAGGGACAGGTGGCACGAATCCGGAGAATCGGGGTTTCAGCATTCGGGATTTCCCAATGCAAGGAGTTCAAGACCGTTGAAATCGTGATCCCGCGATTCCCGATCGCACGAGCAGAGGAGTGACGTACCTGAGTGGGACCTCCAGAGCAGGTGGGGGGCAGGTGTCATCGAACTTCGGGGTTTCGGCGTTCAACGTTTCGGGGTTTTTGACCATGAAGAAAACTCGTATCGTGGATTCGCGATCCGCGAAATCCCGGAGAGGACGTGGCAGCGTGGGACCTGAAGACTCTAGTGGAGTACAGGTGGCGATTTACCGAAGTTCGAAGGTGGGAAGTCCAATTCGGCACGTGCTATCGGACTTCGGGGTTCGGGACTTTGTGGTGTCAAGGATTCATGACATCGCATACTCTGATTTCCCGATAGGGAAATCCCCGATGCGCAAAAGCGTTGACTATTGACTATCGGGGTTCGGGGGTTGGAGCTGTAGGTGAATCGTGCTCGCGTGAACCGCGAATTCCCGAATCGCGATTTCCCGAGACCCGAAGGGGAGGTCACCGAAGTAATCACTGTGGGTAGTGGACTCCCGAGTGGAGTGAAAGAGTACTTTGACTCTTAGGGCCAGAGTTAGAGAAGGTCCTGGGTAAGAGCGGTCGTGCCGTCGAGGGCAGGTTGCGTCAGTGTTGCTTATGTGTCCTGGAGGTCCCAACCTTGTAGGGTAGGACGGGTGGGTAGTTGTTTTTATTTTGTCTAATTGACTTTCGCATGTTGCTTCCAGTTGCATGATGTGCTAGTATGTTGGGTCGTTATGTTGTCTGTTGCCTAGATTGCATGCATTGTGTTTGTCTTCGAGTTGCGTTGATTGACTTATGTTGTTGTTACTTCCCTGCTTTAAAAAAATAAAAAAGAATTTGCACTTGTTATGCGCCGTATGTTGTCGTAACGACGGGGGTTGTTACATGGGTTGATTTAGTAGTTAATCTTATGGAAGGAATCAACACAAATTGAAATGCAAGGATTTGTAAAGACATACAAGAATATGGGATTCTTCTAGCTTATGAGCATAGGGAATTCACAAGTAGCAACATTTCATTCAATTTATTTCTAATTAAAGAAACTGAACTGTAGAAAAACTAGAATGTAAATGAATAGGTTTGAGTGTTTTTATGTGCAGGTTTAAGGTTTCTTGGGCATGCATGAGAAATAAAGCAATAAAAAAAAAACAAGTTCAAAACAAACCAAGGAAGTGGATTCAATGAACCCTGGAGAACCAGGATAATATGCTATGGTGATGAGGATTGCTCAGTCAGGTTACGAGTCCCTAAATAAGATCGCTTCGATGTGATCTATGAACTCTACAACTGTGTGCCCAAGAGCACCTCAAATCATTTATGAACTCTACAACTGTGCGCTCAAGAGAACCTCATTTGCTGAGAAGTAGAAAGGAGAGAAATGGAAGAAATAACAACAAAGGCCACAGACACGTATAGCAAAGGTGAGTCATGGCAAGAGTAACATATGGTGTAGGGTTGTGGCAAGAGCGCCTTAGGACAGGCATAAGGCAGAAACCTAAGGAAGTCACTGTCACGTTGAAGGATAATCTTTCTATTATGAATTATGAACTATAGCTATGCTCTTGGCTATACCCAAACATTTAATGTTTGCGACTAATGCTAACTTCAAGTTAGCATTAATCCACCTTACCAAAAATGAATATACACTTTCGTAACTTTCTAAACTTTAAAACTGGAAGACCTCAATATGAGGCCAAATAAGACCTTAAAGTTTTCTATTTGTCCAAAAAATTGTTGTACCTATTTGATAAGTTGAGAAAAAGTGATAAATGAAACAAGAACTTAAAACTTTGACTTAATTTTATTGGTTTTTTGTGCCGAACTAATGAAAAATGAAAAACCGTTTACTAATAGTTCAGTGCCTAAAAGGGACTAATAGGCATGCAAAATACATAGCTTTCACACTTTTTTTTTATCCACAAACCTCGTTTAAATTATAAGGCAGAAGCAACTCCCACTCCTATAACGGAGGCAAACGGTGCTTCAATGGCGTTCATTCCATCCATAGCCGCTGCTTCCATACCCTCTTTCATTGCCTTCCTAGCCGATGTTCACCATTCTTTACATTATCGTTGCGCTTTGGTCCATTTTTATGATCATGGAAAGACGACTCACAGATTTGTGATATATCATGTATATGGATTTTATTTAATTTGGCCAAATGATTGGTATCTTTGGAGAGTTATTGAAGAAAGACTGGTATCTTTGGAGAGTTATCGAAGAAATATCGTTATATACTCTGTATTAGAGTCACATAAATGTGTTATAGAGTCTGATTGTTGATACTTTGATCGTATCAATTAATAATTAGTTTATGAAGAGTTTTAATCAATAATTGATTTATAAAAATAACATTTATTATTATATTTTGTATTTTTAAATATAATTTTAAATAAGATATATATATATATATACATATCTTATTTAAAATTATATTATTATTATTATTATTATTTTTACTGAAACGGTTATGGATTGTTTATATTCATCTTGGCCTAAATGCCGAAAATCTGATTACATTGATGGATTCTTTGTCCTGATGCCTCTCACTACTAAGGATGAGAGTGCAGCTGAAGCTTGAAGATTTCTTCCTTGATAAGGGATCCAAAGACTCGATTTCTGTGATTTTCCCCCACTTGGA
>ML809683.1:16474-35295 GCA_009831015.1 Picea engelmannii | reverse complement strand
TTCATAATAAAATTAAAAACAATAATTTAATTGTTTTAGTTCACAATACATCATCATTTATTACCTTTAACTGCCTCTGCCGGGAGTCGAACCCGGGTCTATTGCTCAGAAGGACTACAAACGCAGATTTCGCGGGTAAACCCGTGGCATTGATAATAAAATGTAATAATTTAATTGTTTTAGTTCATAATACATCATCATTTATTACCTTTAACTGCCTCTGCCGGGAGTCGAACCCGGGTCTATTGCTCCGAAGGACTACAAACGCGGATTTCGCGGGTAAACCCGTGGCATTGATAATAAAATGTACTTTCTAATTAAGATGCCGAATTATTACAAATTAACGTCGCCTGAGAGAATCGAACTCTCGCGGGGAAACCCCATGTACTTAGCAGGCACACGCCTTAACCACTCGGCCAAAGTGACATTATTATGTTTTCATAATTCGAAATTAATATTAATACATTATATTTTCTCTCCTCATTATGATGACGCTTTTGATGTACTCTCTAAATCAATTTGGATATACAAGCAGAGGAGAGCATTCTAACGCTAATCCTAAGTACTAAGTACTTGTTAATGTTTTTTAGAACATATCATATGACACATGATAGTGAATTAATATGTATGTGCTTAAAATCAAAATTTAAACATTAGTCACATCAAAATTAATGTGGTAGGAAGGAAAGAAAAGAAAATTTTAAGATGATAGTTGTATTTAATTNAAAAAGGAATATACATATTTATGCTATTTTGAGAAAAAGGGGTTATTTTTAGTTTTTGACTTTTGTTTTCTTTCGATCCTTTTACATATCAACATTTTACATACATATTTTGTTTATGAAAAAATATTAACTTCAGATTATTTTTGGACTCAAAAAATTTCAAAAATAAACACATATTTGCACCCAAAAACAAGAGATTAAAGCAAAAAGACATCTCATCACAGAGACACCCATTGTAGAATTTCCAGAAGACAAAGGCTCCATTCTCAAGGGCCAGCGCTTCTTTGGACAAAAAATCCGTTGTGGAATTCAATTCTCTGTAAATATGCCCACACGAAAACCACTTGAGCTCGTCAAGAAGGGCTCTGATTTGTCGCAACAATGATTGAATGTGCACCACATGTACCTGTAATTTTTTATTTACCCACTCAACCACCACCTTTGAATCGCCTAAGATATGAACCTTTCTCACCTGAAGTGAGTTTACTAAATGTAGCAAAGCCCACAACGCCGTGAATTCTGCCTTCATGTTCAATCCATTCCCAGGAGCATAATAGATTTCAAAGAAATGCTCACTTGTTATAAACAACATCTCCCCCACTCTACATCTCGAGGGATATCCTTGACTCGCCTCGTCGAAATATCCCCAGGGCACCCCTTCAAGAATCTCTAGCATAATTGGTTGTTTGATGTTTGCCTTTTCTGGCTCACATTTGAACTCCCATACCAGCTTTAGAACCAAACCTGCAACCACCATGGGGGGAATGTACTTATCTTGAAAGATACAACAATTTATTGCCCACCAAATGAAATATACAAATATGCACGACAAAGAAGAGAAATCTCTTACCATGATTTCGTCTTTCCAGGCTGAGAGCCATTCTTCTAAACATTCCCCTTGAATACTAACAGGGCTTTTGAAATAATCTGAAACCATCTTCCAAACCTGGAACGCAAATGAGCAACTATGGAACAAATGAGTCGTTGATTCTGCATTAGATATGCAAATGGAGCATCGGTTCAGACCAATCCAACCTCTTTTCACTCTGTTGTCCCATGTTAATAATTTTCCTTCCAAGGCCATCCATAACATGACTTTCATTTTGAGTGTAGTAGACAACTTCCATAGAGGCATCCACTGCCACTTTCTCAGTCCATTAAAGGAACCTTATGCTAAAACAAGGTATCCTAATTTTACCATGTAAGAACCCAATTCCACATTTTTTTGACCAAATCATCGAATCTTCATCCTCCTCCCTCAAGCAAATGAAGTTGGATCTAAGGCTTCGTATGAACTTGGCCCACTCTTCCTTCAATCCTTCTTCAAGATCCAACTCCTCTACCGAAAACCATTTTGATCGACCTGTAGTGTCCACACCTTGGGAGACAACATCCTGAAGATAGAAAAGTCTAGAGGTATTTAGTTTTTCAACCAACTCCTCAAATAGTTTCTAGGAACTGTCTGATCCTTCCCATGGGTCTTCTCTTATTCTGATTTTCCTCCCATCTCCAACTTTCCACACCGTCCAATCACAAGTTATAGGAAAAGCATCAACCAAGGCTTTCCACCCTACGAGCTAATGGACACCAATTTCTTGGGCATTCTAAACCATTTTTCCAATGAATTCCCTGCCAAATATTTTGAAGTCATAACTCTTCCCCACATCGACCAATTATGAATGAGCCTCGAAAAAGTTTTTGTAGCCAATGCCTACCCAAACCAAACTAAGTTTTTTATTCCTTGACTACTAAACTCCTTTGGCATTGACAACCTCGACCAACTTACTAGTGGAATTCCAACAACCCCTTTCTTCCCTGACCACAAAAATTGGAAACACAATTTTTTGATTTTCAATAGAATCCCTTTAGGGATTTTTTCTATCATGGCCCAATAAACCGAGATGCTACACATAACTTAATTTATTAAAACCAGACGCCCACCTCTAGAAATCCATATGTTGACCTAGAAATCAATACGAGCTTGAATATTTTTGTATAACCATAGACAATCATCATACACATAAGCATTCATTTTAATTCAAAACCCATGTATTGTAAGCCTTCATCTAGATCTGATCCAGCAAAGGGAAGCAAAGTTGATAAGGAGAACAATGTTTCTCCCTCCAGGGCATTCACTTTTAATGAAGACTCTGACATGTTGATTTCAATTCCTGTAGACAAGCAAAATAAAGTGAATATATCATTAATGACAAGAAATTCTTGCTGAGAACCTGCACTTAAAAGCATAACATCGTCAACGAAAAGCAGATGAGACAAAATTGCAGACTCAATTTTTTTTATTCTTTTGAGAATCCCACTCCTCTTGGAATTTTGGATGAGATTGCTTAAGCCTTATGCAACAATAAGGAATAGAAACATAGACAGAGGATAGCCCTGGGGAAGGCCTCTCGACACCCAAAAGGATTGGGAGGGGGAATCATTAATAAGCACAATGAAAGAGGCAGACTCAACACAACCCATAATCAAATTTATTGTCTCCAGGTTCATACCCATTTGAATTAAGGCAAGCCTCAAGAAAACCTAGCTTGCTTTGTCATAGGCTTTGGAGAGGTCAAGCTTCAGGACAATTGAAGGGATCTTTGGGGTCTTAATCGAAGATTGCATCATGAATTTTTCATTTTAATAGGAAACTATATTGTTCCTCCGAAATAATTTCGCTGAGGATGGGATTTAGTCGATTTGCGATGACCTTAGAGATAAGCTTGTAAATCAAGTTACAACAAGAAATCAATCGAAAGTCCTCAAAGGAGGCAACTTCTTTTTTCTTTGGAATGAGGGTGAGAAAGGTCTTATTAAAAGAGCCTAAGACTCTACCATAATGTTGAGATTCTTTTACCACTTTGACCAGATTCTCCCTTAACAAACCATAAAAACCAAAAAAGAATTCAACGGGGAGGTCGTCCAGACCCGGACTCTTACTTTTTTGGAAAGCCAACATTTTTTTGTGTATTTTGAGTTTTAGTTATCTCCATTTCTAGAGTCTCATTCATTTTTCCCTAAATAGAATGAGGGAATAGATCGACCACTTTCAAAATCTCACCAATGGGGCATCATGCCCTTTCTTTAAAAAGACTATACACATATTCTTTACTTGTTGTTGTAATGTCTCAGTGAGAAGATACAATCTCCCCCTCCAGATTTTTGATTTCACTATTTGTGTTTAAATTATTGCGGTGTTGAGCATACCTATGAAAGATTTTTGTGTTATTGTCGGCTTCTTTCAGCCAAATTGCTTGACTTTTTAGGTGCCATTTAGCTTCTTCCATTGCAAGAAAATCATGTTTTTTCTTCAATAAACCATAGAGGGACTCTTCGTCTTCCAACAATAGGGACCCTGCTAGCATGCCCACCATCAACATTTTCAACGTTGCCTTAGTTTCCTTCAAGGCCTGCTGAGATTTTCTATTAAATGTTCACGCCCAACATTTGGAGACATCGTATATTTTCTCAAGGTTACACGCGAACTGAGACATAAAATAAATCCCACTCTCTGGATCCAAAGGAGACCAATCTTCCTTTATTACTTTCTGTAATCATCCTCCCTCAACCAATTTTCATTGAATTTAAAAGGAGAAGGATGCTTTTTCTCTTGCTTAATTATTTTCAAAATAATTGGCAAACGATCTAATGAACCCCCAACACACCCAAGAAGAGAAAGTCCAAGTCTTAAGAAAGGTCCTTAGAAATTAGGAATCTATCCAAGCATTTAGTCACCAGTTTCTCCCCTTTGCACCCATTCTTCCAGGTCTGGGATAGCTTAGAAGGTTCCACATCAACCATATGATTATCATAAATCCAGTGAGCAAAGAAACCTTCTCCAACGTCATTTTGGGGACGACCTCCCCAAACTTCTCGTAGGGACAAGGTAAAATTTAAATCACCCCCTAGAATGACGTTTGGGGCATCCAACCATCCCAAAGATCTCAATCCCTCCCAAAAATGGATTTGGTCCGCATATGGGCC
Organism: Picea engelmannii; assembly: GCA_009831015.1. NCBI lineage: Eukaryota > Viridiplantae > Streptophyta > Pinopsida > Pinales > Pinaceae > Picea > Picea engelmannii. The sequence goes on along the minus strand of ML809683.1, from coordinate 30,586 downwards.
ATAAATATTGGCCAACCTGAACTTCAAATTTAAACTCGGGTCTTCTAGCTCAGCCACTATACTAGAAGGAATCTTGTTGAGAGAACAAACTTTTAACCGAGGGCTCCAAGCAGTAAGCAGCCCCCCTGAGAGCCCAATTGAATCTAAAGAGAAAAAGGACCACTCCTTTAACCAATCTCGCATCACCTCTTCAACTTTATCACTATGACACATAGTTTCTTGAATAAATAGGACATCTGACCTATGTAATTGCACAAGCCTTTTGAGGGCCAAAAGTTTGTGGGCACCCCCAACCCCTCATGCGCTGTAAGAGAGCAAGATCAATGAGCAACCTTGGATTGGACCATCCCCACTATAAGGGCATGTACTATGGTTGATTTTTTTCCATATCTAATCTCCTTTTTCACTTGGATTTGAGCCAAAGATAATCACAACTTTCTTCCCACTCTACCCTCGATGGTTTTTTCAAAGGCTAAACCACCCCCAAAATCACCAAAGGACCCAAATCTGACCTTAGACCTGAGCAAATAGTCAAAATTCAAAGAAGGCTTTGACCTAGAACTATCTTTTGATTCCTCTGAGGAGGGGAAGGAAGACACCCAACAAGGAATTTTCCCCGAGACACCATTGTCACTGGGCGACACAACATGGGAACTGACGCCCTCCATAGGAATAATAGACTTTGTCCTAGGAATCTTCTTATCCAAGTCAGAATGGGAAAGAGATTGGGATTTAACACATGGCGTCTCATGGACAACATTCTCGCATGCATGATTTTCTGAATAAAAAATCCCCCCAACATAATCTTTAGATAAAGAAAGAGTAGGGCTTGTATTCTTACCATCCTTAGATTCTAATACTCACACTGATGGAGTGGCCTTTGGAGAACCACTTCTATTAACCTTATTGAGCCGAGGCTTCTCACGACCAGAATCCCTAGTTGTGCTCGAGCCCACTTTAGTTGACATCTTCCTTTTCCATATTTTTTTGAATGACGGGAATTGATAAGGAGGTCTACGACATTGGGCCTGGAGATGACTCACATCGTGGCATTCATAACATCTAAAGGGCATGTGCCAATAATCAATACGTTGGATCTAGGAGAAACCAACCCAAACCAACTCAATTTCGTCCAATAAACCATCACGAGGATCAACCTCGACCTGCAACAAGACCCACTGACTATCTAAGTTGGTTTCCCAGTCCGGTTCAAACCCTCAGAAAATGACGATAAAATTACCGATTTCTTTCAAACATTCCTCCTGCAAGAAGACCGGTGGCAAGTTCGACAGAATGGCCCACACTTTAGATGGCGTCAGAGGATCCCTTGCCAAATCAAAATTTATGGCCCATTCTTTGAGAACAAGCCATGAAGGACCCCATCCCCATGACCCGCTAAAGATTTCCTCCATATATGCTTTTGTGTGAAATTTAAAACATATCCACCCCCTCGATAAAGTATGAAACAAAGGTTGATACCCAAGGATCTCAACCCAATTATCATCAATCCATTTCATCATTGAGTTGGGGCAAACTATTTTTCCATAGAAGCGCCTGGCAGTCGTGCATCTGAGAAGCTCTAGCGTTTATGATTTCAATGAAAATAATCTCAAATATAGTCAAGTTTGGCTCATTGCCACTTTTCTTACTATAGGTTTTGAACATCATATCAATAAATGCATTTATGATTTGATGGAGCAATGTGACAACATCGAGGTTAGGTTATAGTTTGTAATTTTATGTTAGACCAATAAGATTATTTTCAAGGAGACATTAACACATTTGTAATACCTTGATTTGTTTGTTTATATTGTGACTAAACTAGCACAACCGCTAATTCACAGCTGAGAACGCCGAAAGGTCGGCTGAGAACGCATGCTATAAAACGTCTGTGGTAATTCGTAATCTGTCTGTGGTAATATGAAACGTTTGGCTGCACGGTTTAATCCTACTTAATCATTTAAACGTGGCAATTACATATCCTTACAGTAATTTTTTAATGTGATTAGGTAAATGTTAAAAAGTAAACATGTTAACGGATGTCTTGATAAATGCAAGAAAATTATGAACAATAAATCTGACCCATTGATTTTGGAGGACGACTAAGAATGTGCCAGCATCTTCAATGCATAGCCATCAGATTAGGGTTTAAGGTTAAATAAGGTTAAAAGATCATTAATTGTGCCCATTGTCAATAGGTGTACGCCTTTCGACGTAATTATATGATTTTATTTTGAAGACAACTTTCTTTCCTATTCGAAGCTATGGGTAATTGTTTGGATTCAATGTAACAATTACATTTTCTCTTAATATACTTAGTAATTTCTTCGAAGTAATTTTTAATAACACAAATGTCTAACCATGGATTATGGTTAAGTTCTCATAGCAACCCTCCAAAGCTGAATTGGGAGGCAATAATGTGAATGGCTCTCAATGAGGCAAAAGGAGTTGAATACTTGCATGAGTGTATTGATACTCTAGTGATTCACATGGATTTCAAAAGCAACGATATTCTCCTAAACCACTCATAACCTTGGTCACAAGTTGCTAAAACCAGGAGTTTCCCACGTGTATAATCTAGAACAAATCCCATATTAAATTAATTGTTGGTCAAACATTAGTCAACAACATTTGTTAGTGGAGTTCGCAACTTTGCAATGTAGCTAAATTTTCCATTCTAATGTTCAATTCCTAGTTTGATGGAAAATAGATTAAAATGATAAAAGGGTTTATTTGTTGTTTAAATTTTAATTACAATTTGTAAAGTTTTCTAGATATGATTGAATTTTGTTGCATGTTTTTAATATATGTTAAACCTGATTTTCGTTTCCATTTCATTTTAGCTCTAGGTCTAAGCTCATTTTGTCTAAACATTCTACTAAAAGGATTTTGTAAAGACCCAGGATTTCAAAATGGGATATCGGAGCCCATACCTGAAGAAGGGATGAGCTTGCCCCGGAAATGATAAAATCCAACTCAAAACCATAGCACGAAGTCGGTCCAGTTCGGCTGTTAAAAAAATTGAAAATTAATAGATATCGTCGCCTGAGAGATTCGAACTCTCGCGGGGAAACCCCATGTACTTAGCAGGCACACGCCTTAACCACTCGGCCAAAGCGACGTAATTGATACGGTTGACTATAATCAAAAATCAATAAATATAATCAGAAGCAAAAAAATATTCTTGTCCAAGTGGAAATTCGATCTTACTGTACAAGTGTCTGCCACGTCCAAGTCGGCGGTTGAAATCAGTGTGGGATGAGCATGTTGCATGGTTATTTTCCAATATGTCTACAAGATTAGTTGAGCTACTTTCACCGAATCCTCTCCGAGATGAAATTGAGCAACTAGCACTTTTTGATATGGATTTTTCTTATTGAGTTTTCTAGGTACTTGTTTCTTTTATGGAGGAAGTTGAGTGATTTTTTATTTTTATTTTTTTTTAATAATTTTTTTTTTTAACTTTTAGTATTGTTGATGTGCATTCTATAATAAAAACTTAGGATTGGATAAGCATCTCCCATAAACATGTAATCTAAAATCTCTTAGCATTCTAAAAATATAGTAAGTTAGATGTAAAACTTTCATATAGGTTATGAACATAAATTGTTATAGAGTGAGAAATATATTAGTCCCATGGCATAGCACAATTGGTAAGACGTGCGCATACTCTCTTGGTACGGGGGAGGTCACGAGTTCAAGCCTTGTGTCTATGGGGTTGTAGTTTAGCACTCTTATCATCCACGAACGTGGGGAAGTATTGGTGAGTTTTCCACACCTATTTCCCTAGTGAAAAAAAAGAGAGTGAAAAACATATAATAATAAAAGTGTTAGATGGATTGCACATAAAGATAGCCGACCATGGAGCAACAAAGATAATGTTTATCTTAGGCATAGGGTCATCTTTGTTCCTGTGGGTGGTCCCCAACCTTCCACAATTAACTCTGGGTTAGTGATGATGGGCTCCCCTCATCATTTCCTTGCTCATGATTAAAATGATTCTCAACCTCGGGACTAGTAAGGCTTAAAGTTATTACAATCTCATTCAAAGGATTACATGGAGCAAGTTGACTATGGAGCCTCTCTTGATGCTCTTAGATGGCTCTACCAACACAATTTCATAGATGATCATCATATCTACAAGAGTAGGTGCACCGAGTGGGGGTACTTACATGAGGCTCCCTACTTATTGTACATGGTGCACCTCTACAATAATCCGTCAACTAACATAGGAGCACCATTTCCATATCAACTTTCTTAAATTGCACTAAAATATGTAAGAATAGGTTTGCACATCTTATTGCGACATCTCATGTTAGACTTAACTTGTTTGAATAAAAAATCACTCTTTTTTTGCTAAATGAAGAAATTGGCTTTTCTTATAACTGACTACCATGCTACTCTAAACTGAATGACCCAAGGAAGTTTGTTCCCTAATAGGGAAACATTTCTAGGCAAGATGTGATGGGATAAATTGACCGTAAAATCTACAAACCCAATCCTAAACTTACTAGGAAAAAAAACAAAAAGTGATATTTTATTATTTCATTCCTTCTACTACTAGGCACTTAGGTCAAAAGACTCCAAGATATCACAATATATGGTCCAAGGCCATATTACCTCCTAATGTCAAAAACCATGCAAAGATAGACATTTTAGGCTCGATGAAAGGCTTCCAAATAACTCTAAATCAAAACAACCAAGTTTTTTTGTTTGTACTTTATCCTCCATAGCTTATTCAAAACATCAAGGATGGGTTGAGGGAACACCCATCTATAGCCATTCACATTCTTATACTTTTAAAATGATTTAGAGTAGTTCCAATGCTAGTAATTTTTAATGCATTCAATGTCGACCAAGTGGTAATTGAGTGCTCATCTCAATAAGCCAATATCAATAGCACTGTGGAATGGTAGTCATTCATAACCTTGTTGGTGCTCTCTTCATTTCTACCATCTGGGGGTTCAAAAATCCATTACCCAAGAATGCAACTTTCATAGACATAAACTCCTCAATTGTGTATATAGCGGTTGATGACCTTGACATACAATCATACAATGATTCATGATGAAATAGATATAAAAGTTAAACATAACACAAATAACCAAAAAGGTAACAATGATCATTATATAAGCCTAGGATAGCGTCTACAATGGAATCACTAAGGTCATCTAAGATGATCCCTCCCCCAAATGCCATTGTAAGCAAGTCATTTTTCTCACATATTCCCATCCAACTCTCATATTGGCACCACATGAGAGTAGCCTAGAATCTATTTAGTGGGGAATAACCAATCGTTTATAGTAAGTGGTTTGTGTTGATAATATGGCGAACTATATATAGAGGTGTTGTTCCCTTAAAAAATGCCTTCATGTACCTAACATATTGGATTGAGATGGAGAATTGATTAAATGATTATTGTTTATGAGATTGTGTTTTTGTGTTGGTAAGAGTTTTGTGTTTATGTTTGTTACATAACAAACCTTACATTCAACATTTAGACATCGTTTTATAAGAGTTTGTACTGTAAGAACTTTGAAGTTGAATATCTTATCAAATTTATATTATTATTTCAATCGATGTGGCAATTCCATGTAAATTTTCTAGCCGTAGGTGGTTGTTGTCCTATGTTTCTTTATCAAATAACTCAGATCTTGAATTACTTTAATAACATAATTAAAATTTTGAACATGCAATAGTCACACATACAACTAGAAAATAGCGGAAGCAAAATAAATTTTCAAGTAAACAAGAATTTATGTCCTTCAAATCATCGTATCATTAATGATCAAAACTTACAAGGACACCTTAAAATTGAGGTTTCCAATCTACTGAATGAGAAAACTGTTGAAAAAATTTTGAGGAACTGTTGTACAGTCCCGTCCATACGACTGTGTGGATCTATATGGACTTGTCCATATGATTGTGTGGATCTATATGGACTTGTCCATACGACTGTATGGATATGTTGCAAAGAGATTATCTAATCTGCAAACTACCTTCCACCTATCCTCCTTCTGTTACACTGCTTCTTCCCCTTCCCCGGCCTTCTTCTTGCTTTTCCTTGGCGTCTACAACTTCTTCCATCTTGTCCTATTTATGATTTGAGTGATATAACTAATCTACTCAATCTAAGAAACTAATATCCCATATCTTAGCAACCAATCTAAACTAGTCTCCTTAATCCTCACAACCACCTTATCTCAACAATGAGGTGTATGACTAACATTAGATCAAATCTAACTCACTAATATTCTAGAATCTCTAAAATATTTCATTTAGATTTCTAAGATTTAAGAGATCTAGGGAAATTAAACTTTCACTTTTATTTAATAAGTGAAAATAAAAGATGGTATTATTTCCCACTTTTAATAAGTGGTCACTAGAAGTTGTCTCGAACCACTTCTCACATGTTTACACCTAACCTGTGCAAGAGGTTTCTGCTTGAGCTACATTTCTCAATACTACGTCTTAGCGAGGAAATAATTGTTCACCAATCCAAGTTTTTTTCTGAATGCTTCAAACTTCCCTTTTGCTAAGAATTTGGTCAAAATATCATCTACCTGTTGGTCGGTGGGAATATACTGGAGCTTCACTGCTCCCCTTTGAATCTGTTCTCAAATGAAGTGATATATGATCTCAATGTGCTTGGACCTATCATGAAACAATATATTCTAAGAGAGTTTGATACAACTCTGATTATCACAGTAAATCAACGTGGAATCCAACTCCTAAACAAATAAATCTGTTGTTAGAAAAACAGGACCATGGAGCAATAAAATAAAACAAATGCGGAAACAAAACACAGAAGATACACAATACAATAGAGACACAGATATACATGGTTCACCCAGTGTGGGCTACATCCACCAGAGAAATTTCCAGGTCCTTCCTTTAATATTGTCCAGCAAATGAAGGGATACAACCTACAACAAACCCACTGTAACTTCCTCTTGTTTCTCTCCCAATATCCTATCTCAGAATACAATATTCTCTATGATACATAACCCCAATACATTTCCCTCATAAGAGAGGGTTGCCTTCTAGGGGAAAAAGCCATAACATAACTTCTACCATTAGATCTGCAACCTTATAATGAACGATCCAGATTTACAATGAAATTACAATATACTTTTACAAGGAATTTTTTACTTTGGGGCTTCGCCCCCGAACCCCTGCTGGGGGCCCACTTGCCCCCAGACCCCTCAGTTAGAGGGATAGCCCCCCCAAACCCCACAAAGGGGGTAACCTCCCTCTGCACTCCTCCGCGTGGAAGAGTGTACATACTTCTGGGGTGTAAATACTTCATGGGGTATTAACATGGCTGAAAACAAAAGACCTATGAATCAGGAAGATAATCAGGCTCCACAACCAACACATGCAAGCAACTTGCGAAGATGGATAACCTCACAACTAGTTGTACTCATTGCCATATACTCTTCCTTTTTTGAGCTGAGTGCCACATAATTCTACTTCTTGTTGAAGTAGGATATCATTGTTGATCCCAAGTTGAAGTAACATCTTGAGGTGATTTTCATGTTTGATGCATTGTCTGTCCAATTTGATTATGTATACCCCTACAACTTCACCTCACCATCTCTAAGATATCTTAGACCATACTCCATTGTGCCCCTCAAGTTTTGCTGCTACCTAATGCTCCTCCCTCAACTCCACCATGAACTGACTCAAGGTGTTCACTAGAAAACATATATCTAGTTTGATGTTGACCAAATACGTCAAGGAACCTTTCAGCTACCTATACAACGTAGGATCCACCAAATCTGAATTTGAAGTTGTCACCTTCTTTAGGTTGGTCATCATGGGTGTGGCCATAGGTTTGCAGTCTTCCATATGAAACCTATTTAGGATCTCCACTACATCCTCGCCCTGCCCAAGGAAAATCTCCCCTAGTCTTTTCCAAACCTCCAAACCCAAGAAGTAATGCATCATGTCAAAGTTCTTCATCTCAAACTTAGCTGCCAAATCTGCTTTGCACCCTACAATGAGCTTCTCAACATATGTAAGAAACAATTCATTTACATACAACACCAAGATATGCAAATAAATCCCAACAAATATATAATATAAGTTAGGATTTGCTTCACTTTTGGTGAAGCCCATACTTAACAAGTATACACCAATCCTTGAGTACCATGCTCTTGGTGCTTGCTTGAAACTGAACAAGGATTTCTTAAGCTTGAAAAAATGAGACTCCTTTCCATTTACCTCAAATCCCTGAGGATGTTCTATGTACACTTCCTCCTCAATGATCCCATTAGGGAAAGTTGTCTTCACATTCATCTGATGTATCTTCCATCCCATAAAAAATCTAAAGACATAATTGTTCTAATGGAAGTGTACCTGGCGATTGGAGAAAATGTCTCCTCATAGTCCACTCCCCTTTTTTGAGAGAACCCTCTCACCACAAATCTTGCCTTGAGCTTCTCGATGCTACCATATACAACATGCTTGATTTTTTAGAGCCACTTGGAAATTACTACTGACTTCCCATTTGGTCTTTGCATTATGTCCCAAACATCATTCTTCATGATGGAGGTGTACTCCTCTACCATGAAATCTCACCATACTTGCAGGTCTGTTGCCTCCTGATAACTAGAAGGCTATGAATCTATGATGTTTTTCATTAATGCCATGTAGTTTGGAAACTTCTTTGGAGGCCTGCTCTCCCTAAATGTGCTCCTAGAATCCCAAATATACTCATGAGCATCCCTCATTGTATGTGTGAACCATAAAGGTCTCCTGATAGAACTGGAAGGGGATAATGTCTCCTCTTCATCACCTGAAGGATATTTCCTTGAACTGGAAGCCATTGGTGACCTTGGCTCAACCATTGAAGCTTCTTGCTCCTCATCCTCTGTCACTAGAATAGGCTCATGAGACTTCTTGGATGCAAAGTATTCCTCAAACTTTACATCCCTGATTATGAGCGTATTCCTCTGCTATGGAATGAAGACCATGTAGGCCTTTGAAGTCTCATTGTAACCTACAAACAAACCCTTCATATTGGAGGGCTCCAACTTGGTCCTCTTCTCTACAGGTACATATATATATAAACTAGACAACCAAAAATGTGAAAATGACTCACCTTTGGTTTCACACTAGTGAATGCCTCCTTTGGTGTCTTGTCCTCCAAGATCTTGTGCAGAAACCTATTCCAGATGTAGATTGTTGTGTTGCATGCTTATTCCCAAATAAACATCGATAATTCCTAGTCATGAATCATGGCCTTATCAACCCCTATGATGGATCATTTTTTCCACTCTTCAACCCCATTTTATTATGGGTTGTACAGGACAATCAACTCCCTCTTGATCCCTGCCTCATTGCAGAAACCCTTGGATTCCTTAGAGGTATACTTGTCCCCATTGTCTCATCTCAAGACCTTGATCTTCTTCCCTGTCTAGTTCTCAACTAGAGATTTGAACTCCTTGAACCTGCCAAAGACCTCATCCTTGGTCTTTACGAAGTATATCCATGTCTTGTGAGAGAAATAATCGATGAAAGAAACATAGTACATGATTCCTATGATTGATGCTACTAACATCGGTCCACAAACATCTGAATGCACTAGGTATAGAATCTCCTTAGACCTATGCTCGTTTCTTGGGAAAGAAACCTTGGCATGCTTTCCAAGCGTGCACCCTCTACATACACCCTGTTGCTCAATATTGAAATCTAGAAGACCTTTGACTATATCCCTCAAAATATGAAACACCTTGTGATGTAGGGGCCCCATCCTCTTCTACCACAACTCGCACAAGTTGTTTGTGTTATGAACTAGGGCTCAAACAAGGTCACCATGTAACCTGTATAAATTTCCTTCCCTAACCTTGATCACCTGAGATGATTCTAGGCTAGCTCCTTTGGTCGAATAAGGACTTGTTAGTTCTTGAACTCTATTGCAAAGCCCTTATCTTCCTTAACCAAAACTGAAAGCAAATTCTTCCCGAGACTTGAAACAAACAAAACATTGTCAAAGTCTAAAGAGTTACCCGAATGGATTCATAAGGCAATGGTACCAAATCCTGCTACTGGGCACTTGGCATCATCACTAAGATCAATCTAAACTCCCGAGTCTTACTTTGTTAGACTTGAAAATAACTCTTGAGCTAATGTCATATGCCTAGATGCTCCACTGTCCACATACCAAGCGTTCGATAGAACCATACTGATAGAAAGGAAAGATACCATCGAAAAGTCTTTCTCGAATTTGGAGGCAAACTCACTCATCTGAGTTTCAACAGAGGATACTACCTGATGCTGTTGCTTCGCTTTACCTTTCTTCTTATCCAAACACAATGATTCATAATGTTCTTGCTTATGATGTATGAAGCCCTTGATTTTATTCAATTCCTTCTATCTCTGAGGATGAATCCTCACTCTTTTCCATACCCTTATTGGGTCCTTTACCTTTTCCCTTCTTGGTTTGACCAATTAGGGCTAGGTTGTCATCACCACTTTTCTTGCTACCCTTTGACTCCATCCGAGTCTCCTGCTAGATGCAGTCATACCACAATATTTCAAAGGTAGGATTACTTTCACAAGCACAAACACCTTTGACAAATGGTTTCCATGACGTTGGGAATCAATTCAGTGCCATGTTCATCAACTCTATGTCGACCACCTTCCCCCAATTGTTGTAAGTTGATCATGAATCTGTGTGATATTCATCAGGTAACTAGTAATGGTGTCTGATCTGGTCATCTCTATGGATTTGATTTTGTTCCACAATATCATATTTCTATTTATTTTCTCACTCTGGTAGAGACTAACCAAAGCATCGAACATCCCCTTGACCATTTTCTTCTCGGATACATGAGGGATAAAATGGTCCTTCGCAGCATTCAAGATTACCCTCTTGGCCTTCACTTCCTTCTTCTTATGTGCTGCCAACTTCTGCAGATTTGTAGGTGAAGTCACGACATCTTTGAAAATATCCCGAAGATCGTTTTCTTCCAATAAAAATGTTACCTTGGCTTTCCAGGACAAGTAATTGGAGTCACCATTTAATATGTCCTCAAATCCGAGGCTTGCTACTGCCATCTCTGAGGAATTCACAAACTTCCCAAATCTAAAAATAAGACAAAAAATATGCATTGAAATAATGCTTAGTCCTTGAAGAAACAATAATGAAACCCTCTAACTACTGGTCCTTGACTCTGTTAGTTGATCTAATGCTACAAACTCTCGAGGATCTTAATCACAGACCCTACTTTGATACCATGTAAATTTTCTAGCCCTAGGTGATCTGGATTTATGAGCGGAACGAAATGAATAACAGACTGAATACAATAACACAATGATATAGAGAACAACAACATATATCCAATGAACAATAACTTCTATTGAATAAATAAAATAGGCTAAAATTGTAAAACTGCAAAACTGAAAACAACTTGCTCGAATGGTGGTAGCTATCTTTGAGAAGAGATGTGGCTGCTATGTGCATTCATATGAGTAGAATGATTACAATGAGGCTCCAGAGGCCCTTTTAACATTACTCATGAATGCCAAAACCATATACATCCAAAAACCTAACCCTAGGAGATGAAACACCAAAAGTTATGTGGGCCTCGATGGGTAAGTTGGGACCTGAACTTCCCGAGGTCGCAAATTTTGCATACGACCTCCGTTTTAGGCGCGTGATAGCCCATTGGAAAGGTCTTTTCGAGAACTATACATTACGACATTGAAATTTGACTCTGTCTACAATTTGACTGTGGCAAGCCAAAAAAAATTGTTTAGGGCCCCAAAATGACCCTAGAAGTACAAAAAGATGTATTGACACGAAAAATTCCAAAATAATCCAGTTTTGGGTGGCCACTAATATCCACCTGGTTGGTTTGTAGGGATTTAGGATATCCCCAAAAGTGCAGAACCCACAATTACAAAGAAATGTCATCATTACAAAGAAACATGCTGAACTAAAAACTGTCGAGAGGAGCGAATTGGAATACGTGGGTGGCCACCAATATCCACCTGGATTAGTCCTCCCCCCTTAGGAAGAAATAGTATCCATTGCGTTGAGTGCCCCCATCAGGTGAGGAAATTTTTTTTGAATTTGGCTCTGGGTGAGCCACTTGCCTTGGTGCAGGAGCTTCCCTACCTTGATAACCCGATAAAGTTGGATCCTCTACTGGTGAGTGCCCTTGACCCGTGTGTACACAATCTGATCAGTGGATGCATGTTCCATGCAGTCAGGGTTGAGCTCTGTTGGTGTGAATTGTTTTGCGATCTCTGAGGTGTCCAATAATGGTGGAAAATATGGCCAGAGTAGGTCCACATTGAACACTGGGTGCAAGCCAAGGAAGCGGGGAGTGTTGAGCTCAAAAGCATTGCCACCCACAACCTTGGTGATAGTGTAAGGCCCATAGCGAAGTGGACAAAGATTCCGATGGGGCCCTATAAGGCGTTCTTTTTGCAAATGTAACCAAACCTTGTCTCCCACCTAAAAATTTTGCGGTACCTGGTGTTGATCATGGCGTTGCTTGTACTTAGCATTGAATTTCTGCAAAATATCATGGACCTGTTGGAGGATGTGATGAATCCCCTGAATGAATTTGGTGGCTTTGTCAACCTCAGAATAAACATGGGAAGATTTTGTCTATGTGGTTGCAAGAGGTAGTGCAATATCAATGGCACCCAAGGGTTCGAATCCCAACCCCACCTGAAATGGGCTATGGCCGGTGGAGCTATGGAGAGCCTTGTTGTAGCTATGATGAACATAGGGAAGACTCTCATCCCATGTATGTGAATGCTTAGAGTTATACATGCACATGACATGCACAATCATTCGATCGACGACCTCTATTTGGCCATCGGTTTGAGGGTGGAAGTCATTAGATTTAGTGAGCTTGGTGTCCAACAATGACCAGAGACTCGACCAAAATATACCGAGGAACCTGCTATCATGATCGGAGATGATGGTATGTGGTATCCCAAAATGGACCCACACTTGTTCAAAGAAGAGCTTGGTAGTATCTGCTGCTGTGATGGTCTTCTTGCAGGCTGTGAGAATGGTCATCTTCGAAAATTGATCAACCACCACAAATACATAATCATTGCCTTGTTTGGTAGATGGAAGGCCAGACATGTAATCCATCGATATGGATTCCCAAGGCCTCTCAGGAGTAGGAGGAGGGGTGTATAAGCCTTGCTTCTTGATGGATGGCTTAGAAATGGCACATGCAGTGCAATATCTAATATAATTGCTGATGTATTGTCGAAGTTTTGGCCAAAAAAATGTTTATGTAGAACGACCAAAATTTTCTCCACGCAAAAATGTCCTACCATCCAACTTTAGTGAGCCTCCCAAATCAACTTTGCACGCTTTCTTGTAGGTACACAAAGGTGGCCCAGATGGCATAATAGTCCATCCTAAATGTGAAAATCGATGACATTTGTGCCTGTACCCAAGAGATAATAGGTGGTGTCGAAGTCAAGATCTCGCTGATAAAGTTGGGGCCACTTAGATGCCTCATGCCCATAGGAATGGAGCACGGTGGTGAGTGTAGTCACAAGAGGTCGACCAAGTCAGTCAACGACATGATTTGTGCTCCCTATCTTATACTTGATGTTGAGATGGAACTGTTGCAGGTATGTAGATCACTTTTGATGGCGATCGTTCTTCAACTTCCCCTGTGTATGTATGAACAACAGAGGATTGTGATCAATGTGGATGATTGTCTCCTTTTGTAGAATGTAATGTTTCCATTGACGATAAGATTGCACAACGGAAAACATTTCCTTGTCATAGGTGGGGTATTTCCAGATGGTATTTGAGAGTGTCTCACTATGGTATGCTACTGGATAACCATGTTGAGTGAGAAATGTGCCTACAACATAGTTATATGCATCAACCTTAATATCGAACAATTGTTGTAGATCAGGTAAGGAGAGTACTGGAGCTGAGCAGACATGATTCTTCAGATCATCAAATGCTCATTGTTGTGCCTTCTCCCATGCAAACTTTTCCCTGCCACTGCCCTTGGTCACTTGGCCGAGGGCCCATGCAATATGGGAGAATCCCAACATGAACCATCGGTAGAAGTTGGAAAGTCCCAAGAAGCTTCAAAGCTTGGTTAGTGTGGT
>ML809682.1:116744-129863 GCA_009831015.1 Picea engelmannii | reverse complement strand
GAGATAAGGTGCAATCCTACAAATAGGTCAACCCAATGCCCGGACAAGGGGAATGGGATAAATGAGCGGGAGATAAGATGAAACAGTGGTGCTATGATGGGAGCGGACGATGGCTTTTCAAAAATTCCCCTAGTGGCAAACCAAGACCTATGGGTACAGGCTTGCTAGGGTACCCTGTCAATTTCCCCAAGCATGCTCAAGTGGGCTAATGTAAGATCCAAGCAGTTGTTAGAGATAAAAGGAATCAAATGCATATATTTAAAGGTTTCAATGATCAAAAGTGACACATACCATGATACCTGGACCAATTACCTCATGGAGCAAGAATCTCTTCTGATACAGGATCAAGCCGATGGTGATGGATGTTGTTGCTGCTGCCAAGACAAAGATGATGAATGAAGAAAAGGCGGGCCCTCCAGGGCCATGCTCAGGTCAATCCTGCTCTCGGTACTCCATGTTTAGGACCTGTGGGCCTCAAGACATGATCTCCTAGTTATCCCTAAAAAGTGGGGATAACAACCCCTATAGTACTCTTAATGAAGTTTGAGAGGACATGGGTGGTGTGGAGGTGACCAATAACCAACTTGTAGAGTCTCATGATGGAACCAAAAGAGTCACCAAGATGTCAATGTCAGACAACCTTTGGAACAAGTCCTCTCTTAGGATCGAGTCAAATGCCTTTCGAAAGTCCACAAAATAGCAGAAGACTTTTGAAGATCGACAATGAGCCTCCTCAATAATGCCCCAAAGTGTGAAGATGTGATCAATGGTCTAATACTTTAGACGGAAACCTACTTGTCCTCTGGTCCCGAGGTGCCTTCACTCAAGCTCATTTGATAGCTACAAATGAACCAGTTTAAATCACTGTGTAAATGAATGTGTCTAGAGAAGTGAACATGATGGTGAGGTAGATATCGATACTATTGACTTGAACAGTTTCAACTTGCAAATCAAGAGATGGAAAAATGGCAAAATGTCTCTTAACCTTCAAGCATTTTATACTGTTTAACTTGCTACACACTTGAGTCTAGATTGAGTCTTCGTAACAAAAATGATAATACCATAATTAACAGAACTGCCGATCAATGGAAAGAGACAACCATCTCAAACTGTTTTTTCATTCTTTCAGGGTTTTGTATGCAGAGACCATGGGTTTTTCATTTTGAAGCCATATGTTCAAAATGCAAAATTGATCCAAGTTCTGATCAAGAGGGCTAACCATCCAAAAAACTCTATTCTATCTTTGCAATTATACTACCTTACATATTGCTGTAGCAAACAGACTACTGGAAGAAACATATAAAAACATATATAAAAAGAGAGGAAATACTAGATGCTTGGCCTCTGCTGGGCTTCTTATACTGGATGCGTTTTTGCAGTAGTCTCTTTTGGGGCCTTGCAATTCTGCTCTTGCCATCAGCAGCTTGAAAGACACTGCCTTCTTCCAGTTCTAACTTGGGGGGAGGCAGAGGTTTCCCAAAGGGCTAGGAGGATTCTGCTATTGGGGAAGACTCCACATGAGAAAGGGTGTTCACCACACGATCTGGAATGCCTAGATGTGCCATGACATGCTACTTGAGCTGTGTTACCACATCTATTTGAACAAATATCTCCAAATTTTAACTTACTTGAATGCCCGTAAACGCATCCACTTCCTTCTGCCCATTTCTCAATTCTACTACATGCCTGGCCATATCAATAGCACAATTATCTCTTGCTACACTGTTTTTCTGTATTTTGTTCGAATTCTGCATGCCCATCACTCCCATCTGACCCTTGGATTGACGATTCCACACTGGGCTTCTCCAATATCCTTCGGAAACCGCTTGATACATTTCCTGAATTCCTCCAATTTGCAAGGGATACAGCACCCTTTACTGCAGTGACAATGCACCATTCTCCTCCCGACTAATAGAGAGGCCAGAGCAGAACCAGAACAAAACCAAGACAATACTGGGGCGAAACTAGGGCACACAGAAAATCAAGAGCGCAGACTCAGGGCTGCCAAATACAGAGAAGAAATTGAAACAGAGACCAAGAGAAACCAAACTCCTGAAATGAGACGAAGCAGACCCTCTTTGACAAACTGTTAAAGTGGAAATTCAACAAATGGTTAAGGTGGAAGATTGAGAAACTGTTAAGCTTTTACTCCATCCAGAAGGKYAGAATCTATAGCTATAAATAGAGAACTTGAAAATAACATCAATATATGTTCCCTTTTAAGCAGAATTAGACATCCAGAGAAAATTGCTTTGTTCTATATTCAAATGGGAGGTTTGGACCTGAATCCAATGTCCCATTTTATTGATAGGGATGTTTTAACTTTCAAGAACAGTAAGCAATGGAACATTAATTAACGGACTATTCTATTTATCAGGATACCGGATGACCAATACCTGATGTATAAAATCATAAGTACTTCACTGCAATTTAACAATAGATCTCAGGAAGGGATAGATGGAAGTCTCTGTGATGTATCTGTGCAACACAGAAATTCTGATGTGATTCCTTGGATAAGTTGGAGACAGCCACCTAATATAACAGTATTATGGAGATTGAGCGATGGGAACAGAACCATAACAGGTCATGTAAATCCTTACCTTCCTCCAACTGGGATAGTTTTGACCTCTTTACAGAGTTCTTTATTAATCAGGACCACATTTTCCGTTGTTTTGGGTTATCCCAGTGTCTCTGGACCTTATTAAGCTCAAAGCCCCTTGCTTCCTTGGAATCGTCCTTCCTGACTGCTCTGCTTCCATATCGTCATCTTTCTCCTTCTTGACGATAATCTTGTGGCTCTCTGTGTTCCTTTTGCTGCCATACTTGTTGCCATAACCACTGCTACAAACTGATGTCCTATAGAGACCGGTGTTATCAAAAAGAAATTGTGATTGGAAGGTAACTACAATTGTGTGGACCCTCTTTTGTCATATATTTGCATGACAGGATTTTGTTCCACATTAATACCCTCCTTACTGAATTTTACCTTTTTCCAAAGTCCCATCATCAATTCAATTTAATTTAAATTGAATAGAGCTCTATTGCTGCCAATATTCCAAAGTCTGTAACCAATCCAGGTCACCAACTTTACCGTGATGCTATGCAAGATTGATTTTGAGAAGGTCCAAATTAACCACCACAGTGGGTTGGGAATCTGCCAGAGTTCCAGGTTCTTATATGAAGGATTTTACGTCCTGAAAGTTTTGCACTGACATATTCCTATTTACTGATATTATAGCTAGCTTTGAATCTTCCATTATTATCAGTTTTTGGATCATAAGGTTATAGCATAGTTCAGCCATTGTGTCAAGGCCATGAACTCCACTTTATTGTTGGTTGATGTACCCGGACCTATTGCACAAGACAAAATGAGCTTATCCAATAATACCCCCAGATCCCGAAGGTCTGGTGTTCTCTTTAAAGTTTACAGGCTCCATCTAACTCAAATACAGATATTCAGGTTGTCTCAAGTTACCTGATGGGGTATCTGCATTAAAACCCCTTAAAACTACCTTTCAGGAGAACAAGTTGAATATATGTTAATTGAACTGCATTATTCAGATCCCCTACTTGACTTATGTTCATCACCATGTACAGTTCATTATGCTAAAGTGTGAACTGATGAAATCTCTTCACATCTCAGTATAAATTCCTTGCATCTATATATAATATTATTATATATATTCTGTGTTTGATAATCATTCTAAGTGAGTCCAAACTTCAAACAACACTGCTGCTTTCGAACCATGCAGCCAAAGACGTTTTTTTTCTTTTCCTTTCTTGTTTTTTATTCTTCCATTGAATTCTTGAGTCAAGCGCACATTTTCATTTATGTCAACTTGAGGCTTCCGATTATCTGGGTTCAGCAGAAGCCCTTATTTTAACAGTACAGGGTGCCGCTCCTAATGATATCTTGATACTGTTAGGAGTCTGGGATTGGAGTATAAAGCTTGGACTGAAAGATTGGAGGTGCATTAGCTATGCTGTAAATGTAGGTGAAATAGCCACGTTTTGTGATTACAATATTCCACTTAAATTTTTTAAGTGCTCAAAGGAAGTTTTGCACTTGATGACATTTTGTCCAATTGCATAGAATATAGCTGGCTGTATTTTTCTGTGGGATTTGCATGCTCCAAGCTATTATTTCAGGGGATATGGATGTCTCAGAATTGACAGCTGAGTTTTCTTTTCTAGGACTTCAGAGTGCAAGGTTACTAGTGTCAATAAAGATATTCCATTGAGGTGCCTGTGTAATATGTCCATTTGAAAGCATTATGTGTGTGCACTGTATGCTTCAGTGTTGTGTACATGTACAGTCAGAGACATGGCTTGCTAGGTGTTAGCAGTTATAAACTTGTTTAGTTGTCCATGCTTTAAGTTAAAAAACCTAAGGATCCCTGCAAAAAAGAAAGGCTCAATGGTGATGCCAGATTGCCAGTCTCAATTTTTTTCATTTCGCAAAAATTGAAAAACAGTCACAAGCAAGCTATTGTAATGATGATTAAAAGTGAGCCAAATGGTAGCAACATTTGGGAAGAGACTGCTCTTATGGGTACATAACTTCACATTCTGTCATTCAAACAGGATTTGATCATGTAATTATTGCTTGTCTGCCTCTTTCTGAAGTTTCCTCAGAATTAATTAAATCTTTCTCTAATGCTGGTCCTTCAAACTGGGAAATATATGGGAAAATAATTTTGTACCTCGTCTGCTACCACTTTCACTCTAATTTGACACATTCAACTTGCAAGCAACATATGTCCAAACTTCCTTGTGTTACTCTCCTTTTCAGCTGGAAAAACATAACTTCATGTTTTCAGCTGGAAAAACATAACGTGCTGAAACTAATACAGATCAATGTTATCATAACTGATCTGGTAATCAAACTGGTCAACCCCAAAAACTGGAACT
The DNA here is from genome assembly GCA_009831015.1 of Picea engelmannii. Classification (NCBI taxonomy): domain Eukaryota; kingdom Viridiplantae; phylum Streptophyta; class Pinopsida; order Pinales; family Pinaceae; genus Picea; species Picea engelmannii. The sequence continues at coordinate 124,952 of ML809682.1, read as the reverse complement.
GGATGGGAACTGGTAAAAAAAGCTGGAAACAAAACCGGTTGACCAAAAATATATATAAAATATTTAAATTTTGATTAAAAAATATACATTGTTATACTTTAATATAAATCCAAACAATTTGACAGCAAATATGCAAAGTTTTCACATGTATATAGCATTGTCAGGGTGAATATAACAAAATGGCACTGAGTGCAATACATATCTGAACCAAAATATGTTAACATTGAGGCTCTAAATGGCCTACAGAGTCGAAAAATAAATATACTATAGTCTACAATAAAATCAAACTACATAATCATCTGAATATAGATTGTTTACATTCTCTGCATGGGTATGCTTGACTTCTTGTCTCGATGCCCTTGAAGGTTCACCAATGTCTGATCTTGTGGTGGTGGAAGTGGCTGCAAGTCATCCACTATAAGTCCATCCATGATAGAGGGGGGGCATCATTAAATAGATCGGAATTAGGTTTTAGGGTAGTTGTAGGGTTTTTGCTTTTGCTTTTTATTTATTTTTTTGTTTTTTTTTTGGGGATGGTGATGCACTGGTACAAAATTGGTTAAACCAGTCGGTTCTGACCAGTTTTGATCTTTCAGGGCCAGTTCAGAATAAAATTGGTCAATTGCAGTTTGGGAGGCTCGTTCTGATCGGAAAACTCCCAAAACTGGTCCGACCAGCCGGTTCTGGTCTGGTCCTGATAACATTGATACAGATACTAGAAATTTTGATGCTTTTCTAGTTTATTTCTTACATCATCAAACAGTTAATCATCAAGAGCATTTGGCCAATAAAAGCATTCGAATCATGACCACCACTAGTGCTCTGACAATTATTGTCATTGGTGTGTACCTAAACTAATATATAAATGGTATACCCTTTTTATACTACATTAAGATTATGTTCTGTTTAAACTTTATACTAATTCTTGCTTATTACTCACGTGGGCCTTTTTCCTGGCCGATGTACCATTTATATATTATATTAGGTGCACACCAGTCATTCTCTACCAAAGTCGTCAGACTCTACTGGGGATGAGACTCGTTTTGGCCAGAGTCAAACTTGACTTGGGACTCATCAAAGACTCGTGAATCAACCCGGCAAAGACTTGACACCATGAAAAATACAAAAAATATAGATTTTCAAGAAAAATAATGTTTTTTAGATTATACATGAGAGATTAGTTTGATTTGGTGTGTCTTTTTGGTTTGACTTGGCGGTTTTAATTTGACCTGGTGTTTTTTGCTTGAACTCAGCAGGTTTTGATATTTTGACAAGTTCGGGTGGGTCAATCCAAGCAGGAGTCAGACCCATCTGATCTGGGTTGGACCGACTTGTTTCACTGGTGGGTTGGTAGACTCGCCTAGTCTTGTTACCATGTTATCTACATCATTCTAGACTATTGAACAGGTTCCAGTTGTCAATAAGTAGCGAATCCTTGGCCACATTATGTGTAGACAATTGCATATTGCTGAGGACAAAAAACAAGATTTTCCAATTTTCTCCTCCATTTATTTCTTTCCTTGGAGTGAATAACTCAAAGCTACAGATCTTCCTATGGCATGTCATATCCTTCTTGGCAGCATTACTCCCTAATATGCATCCTTCTAGCCTGTATGCCCTAAGTTGTTCTCTAACCTTTGCTATGAGACCTGCACTTGGGTTCAGGTTCTCTTTTGTTTGTCTTTTTGATCATCAGGAAAAAAATAATGATGCCTGATCCTAAAATTTTATGTATAGTAAAAAAAACCAGCTTATTTCTGTTATCTTGATTAACTGTTGGTTTAAGACTGCTATTGTCATATCCCTTTCTTGATACAGGAACCATTTCTCAGTTTTTCTTTTCTACATATGTTAAGCAATTTTATTATAATTTAGAACAGTTGAAATCAAAGGGAACCCAAATTGGCAAATTTCCAATGGGGAGGATCGTGACTAAAATCTTTAAAATGCATATTATGAAAAGAACAAAAAGGATGGTCCTTGCTTGGCTCATGAACCAGCTTGAAGACCTTCCACGAGCTCATGGAAAGATGGTTCTACCTTTTCTACCGCTGACATTGAAACCTTTCATGGCTGCTGCCTTGATCTGGTAGATCTCCTCCAAGATGAAGTGTTTAAAGGGAGTGATGTCTATTTCAAATTTTCCATCTCGATCTCAAGGGGTTTGCTTGATTCGCCCACCACCTCCCCTGCTGTTCCCAAGTTTTTGTTCCTACTTTGCTTCTTCTTAGTGCTCCAGATCCTTCTTCATGCTGACCATATTTGGTTGAAAAATCTAGAATATCTTATTGAAATCATGGCTATCATAGATTTGCTAGTGACCACATGTTAAATGAAGTACTAATGCCTGTGAAGAATACTGTAGAGGTTGTGGAGCAGGCTGTTGTACACTTGTGATAACTCATTTGGAGAATAAAATTTGGTGTTTGTAGTTGTTATCCCCTATCCTAGGGATAACTAAGGAGATTATGTCTTGAGGCCCACGGGGCCTAGACATGGAGTGCCGAGAGCCGGATGACTTGAGCATGGCCCCAGAGGGCCCATCTTTTCTTTAGTGCAACCCATCTATCAACAGCAGCAACATCCATCCCACCAGCGTGGTCCTGAAGTAGCAGTAAGTCTTGCTCCATGAGGTAATGAGTCCGGGTATCATGGTACGTGTCACTCTGATTATTGAAGCACTTAAGTATGTTGCATTAAATTCTCTTTCATTTCATAACGTTTGCTTGGAAATTATGCTCTTTAACTTGTTCGTACCTGGTAAGGTGACATAATGCCCTAATAAGATGATTCCCCTTTAGGATGAGTTGCCACAGTGATAGGTCTATGAAAGGTCATCGTCTATTCCCTCCATACTTACCACTTTCCATCATTATTCCTCTCATCTCCCCCCACCTTGGTTCGGGCATTGGGTTTGCCACGCTAGGAAGGGTTGTACCTTGCCTTGTGGGGAACAAGTGGCTAAAGGCCTAGAGGGTAAAAGTAGCTGGCAAGAGTTAAAAGCCAAAATGAAACCTTTGAGATGCTTCGCCCAGGGATTCCCGAGAAAGCAATAAAAGGCTTCTCAGTAAGAGAAGGGGACCCGTAAGATAAATCAAAACTCAAGGTACTAGTTGGTGGATAGGAGGTCTCATCATGAGCCGACCTATTAGGTCCATGGGCATGTAGCGGTATGACACTACCATCTATCTGATCACCAAACCAGGGTAGTGGCTCTTGGTGGCATAGTCAAGAGAAAGAGAGTCTCATCACGAGCCAGCCTTCTCATTTCTGTGAAATGCTTGTGGGTAACGCTGTCACCTCTGGTCACCACGCTAGGACAGTGTCCCCCAACTTTTCCCTTGAAAAGAAAAAAGACCAAAAGTAGTAAGACTAAGAATAAAAGACATTGAATGGGCTAGGAAACAATGACATCCATGATAAGTTGCAACTTGCCCTCTACAAAGGCACTCACATGCAAGACCTACATTTCCCTGTTATCACTGCACCCTCTGCCCAAACCTTCCCTTACGCCACTTCACACACACTTCCATGACCTAGATTGGTTCTCACCGGGGAAAAACTTAAAAGGAGGATTAGCCCAATAGGACATCCTGAGACCTTCTCCAAACTTGACTTGTTAAACTACATAACATCTTTGAGCATTTGTCTGGGTAAAAGGGGGTTTGATGCACATGTTTGGGTAATTTGATTATTGGATGTGATTGACATTGCTATGATCCCTGTGACTTATGAGCCGTTGGAGGGCGTACTTGTTGTTGTTGCAGGACTTTGCCGATGCACAGGTACATATGAGGGAGTGATTAGGTCGGACCTCCATGGGGCTAAAAGCCCAACAAATGGATGCTGTGACCCCACCAGGGGGAAAGAGAAACCAGAGGCTTGCACTAGGATGAAAGAAGGACGTTGCACCAGGGACACTTCGATAGACTTAGACCCAGGGGGTTTTTCCTTTCCACTTGGACGTTGACCCTTGAGAGCACATAACGTCATCATTTTGACCTTGACATCATCCAGAGTCAGGGTTTTCACTTATGATGGACAATTGTGTGCTAGTTGGCATGTGTGGCAACATTCAGGGCCTTTGGAGGCCGAACGTCCTACACTTGAGGCCTAGTGTTCCACCCTAGGGGCCTAATGTCACGCTAGAAGGGCATGGCATCACCCTTGAAGATGAAATTAGGGTTTAATTGTTGTCATTTATGTAAAAACTGAATTTTAATGTAATTTGGCCATGTCGGCCTTTTTATGACCTAACTGTAATTAAAGGTCATTGATATTGTATAAATAAGAGAGAAAACGCTCATTTTTATCATCTCTCATCACACAAGTGTGTGGTCTGAAATTCTGCCCTCTTTAAGGGTTATTGGTTGAAACTAAGTGGTGCGCAACTTCTTGGAGAGGCATTATTGGTGTATCTTGGCTATTTTCATGGTGGGAAATCTTCAACTAGGGTTTGAGCTTGATTATTCTTGGTGAAGTAAGTATAAAATATATATTTCTTTATTGTGAATGAATGCTTATGGTGAATTTACTTGTTTCATATTAAAGATTATGAAATTGCTTGCTTGAAACCCTAGGAGAAAGACATAAGTTATTATCTTTTTCTCTATAATTTTCCATTTGTTTAAATTTCTCAAAGAACACCTTCTCTAGAAGTAGATACTAGAACCCTACCATTGTAGCACTCTAGTAATCCTACTCTACTTGCCTTTTGCATATTTTATTTCAAATTGTCTAAGGAAAGAGAAATTGCTAGGGCCTAAGTTTCCTTACTTTCTAGCAATTATCTCTAGGACTTGGATGTTTGAGGCTTTGGGTTACCAACACCTCTCTCATCTTCTCCATCTCCTTTTGACTAAGTATTATCATTGCTATTTCCCTCTAAGAGTTGCTGCTGCTATCATTGACTTCATTACCCTAGAAGGCACTAGTCTATTCACTACTAGTGATTAATTGATCAAACAACTTTCAAACTATCTTCCTTGGAACATTCACTAACTCCTACTAACCTTAGATTAGCCAAATTCACTAACTAACTTGCTGCTGTTGCAAAAGATTGCTACAGCCATCTTACAGTGGAAAATTGACCTCAAAAGTGACATATTATGCTAGCTAAACATTGCTAAATCTGCTTGTGACTATCTAATATCAACTTGCCTAGTTAAAGCTACCTTTTCTATTCTTTTCTCAAGCATTTTGAAGCATAATTATTGTGGCTGTTACAAATTTATCATTGCTGTTGTAAACTGTTGTACTGCTGCAATTTTATATCAGCTAGTATATTTTTTAAGAGTTCATTGTCTATTGAAGCGTTAACATCATTTTGGTACTTGGAAAGTGCCCCTTTTCTATTTTGTTGTCTTGTTCTGGGCAGGTACACAATATTACTCTTTTGCTTCATCTCTATAAGACATAAAAGAACCCTTTGAAATTGAGTGACCTGTGAGTGGGGGGGAGGTTTCTTACACTTGCCTTAGCCTTCTCAAACGCTCAGGTCACTGGGGACGTCTCCCCTAGGGTACATTGATATAATCCTAAATAGAAAGGGGTTTCCTATTAAGGTGACAGTGATAGGTCACCCCTTGTTACGCCAATCTTGTATCTACTTGCTTTGGGTTTTAGGCAAGTACATATTTTGCGGTAACAATAGCCAATCAAGCCAGCTAATTGCTACTGCTACTATTGCATATTTAAATGTTGGAGCAGTTTATTGTTGATTTTTGTACTTTCCCACAAGTGACCAACGAATTGTCATTGTTATATAATATAAATGCTTGTTTTATGTTGAATTCTGCCATAACACCCTTCAATGTAAGATTCATTCTTATTGTCTGAATGAAAATATTCCTATGGCCATGTGCAGTTCCCTGGTCTCTTAACTACTCAAGCCTCAAAGTCTTCAGCATCTTGTTGCTCCCATTCACTTCCCTAAAGTCTTTCCCTGGTGCTATCTTCCTGCATATTTGCCCAAACTTCTATATGGATTTCCAAACCCCTCTCCCCTTGCTCAATTTCCAGCCTATATACATTTCCATGTCTCTTTTTACTAGATCCCATCCCTTTCCTTCCTCTCCTTTCGTCCCTGTCTCTTTGTCATAATCTTATAAAAATAACACTCTAAACTGGGCCCAGAGAGGTTGAAAAAGCTGGAAGAAAGATTACAAACATGTTCTCCGCAATGCCTTTCTAGTTCTCTTCTGATTGGGCACTTTGAAGTTTGCTACCAATCTCTACAGCTTCCCTCTAGGACCTGAACACATTTAACTATAAGCAGATGTTATTCATAAGTAAGCTGATGATTCCTGTTAAATATGTGCCACCTTTTGAAGAAGCAAGGACACGTTTTTATTTCATAACTTTCCCCAAGTCTACATGCTTCCTGTCACTTCTAAGTACCATAATTATTAGGTTAATGGATAATGAGGATCGCCTCCTCATACGTTGTGATGAGCATCAACATTGTTGAGAAATGTAGCTCGCACAGAAACTTCTTGCATAGGTTCAGTGTGAATGTGTAGGAAGTGGTTTGAGACATTTTATTGGTGACCACCTTGGAAAAGTGGTCACTAATTCCATCTTGTATTTTCACTTGAAAAATAAAAGAAAAAGTGAAAGTTTAATGCTTTGAAGTCGACTTAATGTTAAGAATCTAAAAGAAATGTTCTGGATGTTTTAAAACACTAGTGACTTAGATTAGGGTTTAATCTTAGCCATGCATCTCATTATTGAGATAAGTGGCAGCCTTAGTCACCGTGTTTGTGTTCGTGTTCGAATTCGACACCGATGAAATTTCGAAAAAATTCGCCATGCGAAAAATGATGGATAAAATTCGCCATTAAGTTCTACAACTATATATATATATTTAAATTAATTAATTCACATATTTTTATATATATCAAATTTTATACTATTTTTAAAATATATATTAATATATTAAATTTACATTATAAATATTAAATTTATGTATAAATATAATGTAAATGCAATTAATTAACATAGTCGACAATTTAGTTAACTCGGCTATTTTTAAAATAGTAGTGGCTAAAAGTTATTCTACAAGGGTTGGCTAGCTGGGTGACAATAATAGGTTGCCAATAGGAATATTCCTGTTCTGTTGGCTCGGTGGACGGAGTGGGACGCATGCGGCAGCATGGATGGGTGGCAGCGAATTACAGTTTTTGGTATTTGCGGTTTTGTTTTTTTAATTTTTTTGATAACCACGAGTCAGACATCGTCAAACTTAGCCGGATTTAAACAAAATTGGGCGATTTTCTTCCCTGTTCATGTGTGAATTTGAATTCGCCTTGAAGTATGGCGAACTTAAATGAATAAGTTCGGATTCGCATGAAGTTCGGCGAATTTCGAACTTAATGGATGAAATTTGTTGAACCTGGTGACTAAGGTGGTAGCTAGGATTGAGGAGATTAGTTATTTCTCTCAAAGCATAAAGAGGACAATATAGGAGAGGTCGACCTCATATGAGAAGAGAGCAGGAGAAGGGCAAAGTGCTCAATAAGAGGAAGAGCAGATTGCTAAAGAGACCAACAAGATACCAGCAGGCCATACTGGCCGTACCACTAATGTAGCCATCTTTTCTTTATGCACATGCCATACGCTGTATTTGCTGGTGTGTGCTTCAGTGTTGAGAGGGAGAAAGAGTGATTTGCTGTTAAGGAAAGGCAAAAATAGTGTAGGCCATGCTGCTATAGCTGTACCCTCTTTTCATAGGCTGTATACTACTGTTTGAGGTGATTTTATTGACTGTACAGATGCTGGTACAAGCAGATTGTAGAGGTTAACTTGTAAGTTATTTTCAAAGGAATGAAACGCTGAGTAGGAGTAATTCCTGTGTATGTGTTATATTTCTTTCGCTGTTTTTTTCGGCTACTGTATAATTGATGCAATGTTTAGAAATTTAATTTTTTGTTGTCAAATAAATTCTATTTTTTAGTTAGTTATTGAGAGAACATCAGGATAATAGTCACCTAGGGTTATAAAAATTCACATGGTATTAGAGCAATTTCTTTAATTGAGATCCTCAAGGGTTTACAGAGGTAAATCAACTGCCAGAAAGAAAGATTAGTAGTTAAAGGGTTTCAATATTCTTTTTAAGGACTAATTTTCAGATCTGGGAGTTTGTGCATTAGATCTCAGAGATGGCCTCAACCTTAGTCACCGGGTTCGGCGAATTTCATCCATTAAATT
>ML809682.1:101190-116644 GCA_009831015.1 Picea engelmannii | reverse complement strand
ACGTACCTCCAAGCTACCAAAATCTAACACTCCCTCTTAGCGAGGGAGGTACTTCTGGTGCCTCCACCTAGATCTATCTCTAACCCCATCATGTCCTCTGTTGTTGTAGTCGCTCCCAGTGCATTGTGAGCCTCTACTCCCTCTGAACTCGAAGCATTTCCAGCTACCTGCACTGAACTCTGATCAAGAGACCTACTCATCCAAGGTCCTCTCTCTGAAGCCTCAACATTGTCAAACTCGGGCTCCAGCCACCCACTAGGTCCAACTACAGGCTGACCAAGCACTCTATACAATCTCTTCGACCGAACACCAAGCAACACACTTGGGTCAGAAGAGATTCCCTCTGGATATAGGTACGCCATTCCTTGAGAGAGCACAATCCCACATCCATCTATCTCAAAAGACAACACAGAGAGCAAGTTCACCGACGGTTCAGGAACATATAATGCCTCGACCAACTACAGATATCCTCCCAACTCCAGTTGGAATCTAACACTTCCAACTCCCTCAACAATTAAAACATGTCTGGTGCTAACCACACACCCCACACAGTTGCCTGAGCCGATCTTTGAAAAACTGAGAAATACATACCTCATCCTTGTCATGTGTCAAGAGGCCCCACTGTCCAAGAACCATGCAAGAGTGCCTGTACACCCTAGGCACCCAATGCCTGCAAGACAAGCCATCAAGGAAAACTCCTTCTCGAACTTTTTCGTGAACTCGTCAACCTCAACTAATGTTGATACCTCTGGCTCCTGCCTCTTCTTCTTCTTGTTTGAACATTGGCCTGTATAATGTCCCAACTCACGACATGCATAGCATCTCATCTTGCTCATGTCCTTCTTCTCGCCATGAGAAAACTTATTGTCCTTCTTCTTTGCTGCTACGAGGGTAACATTTTGCTCATTCTCCTCACCCTTTGATTGTCTGCTACAAAGAGCCTCCTCGTGAGTCTCTTCCTGTATGAAGTCATCCCACAATCTCTCCCAGTTGGGACGGTTCTCCTTGGAGACAACACCTTTAACAAAGGTGTTCCATTTCTCTGAAAAACCATTCAGAGCGGTCCTAACCAATTCTCCATCTGATATAACCTCTCCAACTGCACCAAGTTCATCACGAACTTGAGTGATTCTAGTGAGATATGAGGACACTTTTTCAGTCTCAATCATCTTTATGTTTCTCAACTTCTCTCTCAATACCATTTTCCGATTCTCATTGGAACTTTGGTATAGCTTGATCAAAGATGTCCACATCTCATAGGCATTTGCTTTTCCAGCAACATGGGGAATAACATGGTCCTTGATTTCATCAAGAATAATCCTCTTGGCCTTCACATTCTTCTTCTGGAAAGCTGCCAAAAGAGTTGCATATGTAGGAACGGTGATGGGATTCGATTGTGTGTTGTTCACAATGTCCCATAACTCAACTTCCTCTAGCAACAAAACTATTTTCTCCTTCCAAGGACTAAAGTTCGTTGCCCCATCCAACCTATCTTCGAACCTCAAGCCAGTAGCCATAACCTTCTCAACTAAAACTCAACTCTTCCCCTTCCTTCTTCCAGGCAAAACCCCTTTGCACTCACTACAAATCAAGTGTCAAATCTCTTGTCCGTTGAACCTCAGAGCTCCTGCTCTGATAACATGATAAAAATCTGATCTCAAACACTTGGTCAATAATAGATTTCAACCTCCTATAGTTATTCACCAATAAAGCAATGGAACCACATGCAACTTACTGGAACTATGAGCAAAAATACAAGTGACTAAGTAATCTGAAAATGTAGAAACGGAAATAACAAGAACAATAGACAAAATCACCACATTTGACACAAGGAATTTATGAGCAACGCCCCTGGAAAAACCCACAAAGGGAAAACTGGTCAAGGAGATTCTTCTTATTGAGCTAGGAGGAAATTTTTTGAGTTTACAACAGCGACATAATCAACATTAAATACAGTTGTACTTATCTCAAGTACACAGTCCAAACTTCTAGAAATTCGTGCCAAAACAGAACCTCAATTTCTGTGCAGCAAGATCAGTCAACTAGCAAGGTACAGCTGACCCATTAACTGTTCTAACAGCACCCTCGAAATCCATGCCCAGCCTTTGTACTTTCATGTATGGACAATACAGATTTACCCTCAGTAAATGCCTCAAAATCCGTGTAGCTCTGTCTCAAAATCGACAACCAAAAGTGCCTTGATTTCCGTGCCAAAGTACTTTGTACAGACTGTCTTTAATGGTTGTAGTCTTCTTTAATGCCCTGCTGTACGGACTGATCTAATGGCTGAATCTTTCCTAGGGATGCATGCCCCTCTCCTTGGGATGCGTACCAATCCCTCCTTGTTACTCTTTCCTCCAGCTCAAGCTCTCTCTTGGAAATTGTGACTCTTCAACTTCCACTCAAGATTTCCTCAAAAGATGCGCCCCTTTCTACTCTAGTGCTCATTTTATTACTCATTAATGAGTAACTGCCCTAACCCTTGGTCTTCCAAAGAGATGAACGGTCAAGATTAGATCTTGCCCTCTTGAGATCAACGGTCATGACTTAATCGTCCGTTGAGTTCGCTTAAATCACTTAAGTGACCCAAAAGTCATAAAGTCACTTTTACCCATTAAATAATAAAAGGCTCAACTTGACTTTATAAAGTCACTTAAGAGAGAAATATGCTCGGTCTCGTCTACATGCTTAGCATCAGCAATGCAAAAGTGTGTCGGCAATGCAGAAGTACCTCCGAGCTACCAAAATCTAACAACAATTTCCAGATTTTTAGTGTAAAGGATTCAAGCCTAGAAGAGAGGCTTTCAAAGTCAAGTATGAGTTCAGTAGGGTTCCCAAACACTAGAAATAAGGAAAAGGTCTAAGGATGAGGTAAAACTTGGAAGAAATATGTGAGATATCAGCAGTAAATAAAGTGACAACAGCAGTAAGAAAAATATTACAGAAGTAAAATAAATGATCTCTAAAAGTATTGAAATTGTTTTCAGCATTAAAACATGTAATTTTGAGCAGTATTAAATGTCTAATAATAGTATATCAGTAAATTTTCAGCAACAACAAATTTATGACAGCAGTAAAATAGTCAATTTTCAGCAATAAAAAGATAGCCCTTTGATCATAAAATGATCCCGTAAATTATAGGGCTAAATACTAGGTTAAATTAATGTTTAATTTCCTAACAAAATCAGAAAAATCAGCAGTGAAAATCAGCCCTAAAACCCTAGACGTTTTGCCTTAGATAGCTGTAATAAAACTTCGGAAAATTAAATTAGGGTTTCAGCAGTAAAATTTAGGTCAATAGTATGCCTAAACACCCTAGACGTTTTGTTTTTTATGGCTGAAAATGAAATTTTGCAGAAACAAACCCTAACCCTAACCCTAAAGTAATAAATTTCAGCAACAATGATTGACTATTATGGAAAAAAAGACTAGTGCCTACTATTTTGGGCATATGGAGTGAAAAAGAGGTCATTTGACAGAATGAAGAGGATAATTTTAGGGTGAGGCTTAGAAGTTGTCCACTACTAACCCTAGGCAATCCTCCTAAAATGTTTGGGGGATGATACAAGGGAAGGTTCCTCCACTAGTAAACATTCTAAGGATTTTAACAATAGGGTTTGTTTAAAAATGATCCAAGAGAATGAAGAACCACCATTAGAGAAACAACATCAATCTAAAAAATTCATAATTAAACAAAATCATAAGAAGAAAAGAGTAAACTTACTCAAAAAATCCTCCATCAATCAAAACCCTAATTTCCATGTCATCCAAGTAGCAAAAGATCCACAAGCATAGCTCCCAAAGAAGACACCCTCCTTAACCATCCATAGCATTCTTCATGAAAGAGAACAAGTAGAAGTAGACAAGAGTGATATATATCCACAAGTAGCAATGAGTTGAAAGTGAGAAGTGCTTTTGTTATTTATATGAGAGATCTAGCACCCTTCTCACACAATACAAGCCCTAAAAACATAAAATAATGCATTTATCTCTCATAAACCCTAGAGATAAGGCAACAATGCATAAGAAATCCATGATACAAGAAAGGATAGGTCTCTAAGACCCCCAACAATGCCTCCAAGATGATGTAACCAAGCTCAAAAGTGAAATTGTCCCACTCAAAAGTACCCTAGACCTTACACGTGTAGCACATGTGGCTTGAAAAGGGGACGGCTCACTCCAAAAAGTGAAACGTTGCCATGAAAAGATGCAACGTTTCATCTCCAATGGTGCCTCAAAGCCTCCAAAAGGTGTGACGTCAGCAGTGTTGATTTTCTGTTAAACCTTGTACCCAGCTAATAATTCCAATAAACTCAAGTTATTAATTAAAAGCACAGCCAGGTTATCAACGATAAAAATAGCGGAAGAAAAATCAGAAACCAAACACACATTGCACAAGAGATTTCGAGTAAACACCCCTGGAAAAACCCTTGCGGGAAAACCAGTTCTTAGATTGATTTTATTAAATAAAATCATGGACTCACGTCCTGGGATAATGGCCCATCAGAGGAATTACAATGCAGCAATAGCCTAGCCCACTTGGCTGCTATCTCCTTGCTGCCCCTTTGCACACTTCCTCAACCCTGCCCACTCAGTCACAAGTACATGAGCAAGACTCCCTCTTGCTCCTATGCACTCATTGTGCGTCTTTCACTCTCCTTAGATCTGCTTTTATAATCTCCTAGTGACTAAAACCCTATCTCCAAAGTGATCAACAATCAAGATCTGATTTTGATCTCTTGAGAACAACGACTATGACTTAATCTCTCATTGAGATGACTTAAATCACTTAAGTCACTCAACTTATAAAAAGTCACTTTGGTCCTTAAATAAAAGCCACTTTAACAATAAAGTTGATATCTAGAGAGTGTCACTCTGACACTTCCACGTGCTAGGAACCGCCAATGCAATACATGTCCAAGCTACTCCAAAAACTAACACTCCCTCTTAGCAAGGAAGGTACTTCTAGAACCTCCACCTGGATCTATCTCCACACCATCCGCTACTGTAGCTCCCTCTGAACTAGAAAGCTTCCCTGCCACCTGCACCGGATCTTGTGCTGAAGACATGTTCCACAAAGTTATGCTCCTAGGAGTCTCCTCACACCCCTGAGCATCCATCAGCATCATCTCATACCAACTAAATCCTCTGAGAGTACCGGAAGAAGCCTGAGTCCCCGATATTCACTCACTCTTCCAAAAAACCTGCTCTCTCTCTGACATTGACACTGATCCTGAATCCAAGATCCCCTTGGACTCACACACAGGTTGTCCCAGCAACCTATGTAACCTCCCCTGTCTGACACCAAGCACTGTTGTTGCGTCCAGGGTAGCTCCCTCTGGATATATGAGCACATGTCCATGCTAGAACACAACTCCATAACCCTCATCCTCCAAAAGTTGATACTGAGAACAAGCTTACCTTCAACTCCGAAACAAACAACACCTCTGCCACCTCCAGAGATCCTCCTGACTCTAGTTGGAATCTCACACATCCAACCCCCTTCACTGCATGCATGGTGCTAGCCCCACAATACAAATAACAGTTTGAGCCTATCTCTGAAACAGTAAGGAACATCGACCTCATTCCCGTCATATGGCTAGATGCTCTATTATCCAGCACCCATGTATCATTGCCCGGACCTGCTGCCTATTGCCCGGACACGACTACCCACTACTTAGACCTGCTGCCCACGACGTTCTACTGCTACCTGGGTGTTTTCTAGGTTGCCCGAGCCCTTTCTAGGTGATTCCCAGCTATATCAACCTGCTTCTGCGTTGCCTGCCCGCTACCCAGACAATTCTAGGGTTGCCCCAAAAAGTTTTGGGCACTCTACCCGCTGCCCAGGTGCTGCCCAGACCTGCCCGAGGGCTACCCGGCTGCCCAGACCTGCCCGAGGGCTACCCGGCTGCCCTATGGCCCCGATGTTGACTCGATTGTCCTTAGTCCGTGACACTCATACGACATCTTGGCGACTGCAGCTCTCGATCAGACCCCCAGGCCACACTGCCTCTGCCACTCCCCTGCTACTCCACGCGGGCCTCTTTCATTTAGTCGACGACTGCCCCTTAGCCCACGCGGCCACTTTTCCACGCCCCTTCGTTGTGCCTTCAGCGATTGTGGCGGCTGCCATGGTGGTTGTTTTTGGCGGTTGCTTACAGCGTCCTACCTCCACCACCACCCGCTCGTTGTCATGGTTGTCCCTGCTAGTTGCGGCAATTGTGTCTGTCGGTCGACGCCCAACGAACACCGGCAACTGCTTCCAGTTTCGTCTGCCCCACTGTCGGCTCGTTCTTCACGCCACTGCCTCCCGTGTTTGCAGTTCTTCACAGCACATCCATCGTTTTCGTGATCTTCCAGCCCCCAATCTCTCAGTTCAAAGGCTAACCTTCAAACCCCAGCGGCTCCAAACAGCGACTCAAATCTCTGCTTCTCACACGATCCACTGCCAAATCTTGCCCTGCCAGCCACTACTACCTGTTGCCTCCGCAGTATTTTCATCTCTATGACCCCTAGGTTTAGTTGTCCGCCCTCCCAGCGGCTCTCTCAGCACACGATTGTTTGGCACAGTTGCCTTCTATATGCAGATGCCAATTCAGCCCAATCTCAACTGATCACTGGCAGTTGAGCTCTCTCTGCCACCGGCCCGATTTCAAGCAATCGATCTACGAATCTTTCTTGTAATCAGCAGTACGTTGTACACAATGTACAGTCGTACAACACTGTATGACAACCGTACGTACAACTCCTTTAAATTTGTATTTCTGGGTTTTGCTTTTTTACCCTTCCTGCAGAAAAAAAAAAAAAATTCATTTCCCACAGCAAAAATCGCGATCCCATGCAAATCCAGTTTCGACAGAGACCAAGCTTTGATACCATGTTGATTTTCTGCTAAACCTGGCACCCGGCTAATAATTCCAATAAACTCAAGTTATTAATTAAAAGCACAGCCAGGTTATCAACGATAAAAATAGCGGAAGCAAAATCAGAAACCAAACACACATTGCACAAGAGATTTTGGGGTAAACACCCCTAGAAAAAACCTTGCAGGAAAACCAGTTCTGAGTTTGGGCTCCCATCCTGGGTTAATGGCCCATCAAAATTACAATGCAACAATCGCCTAGCCCACTTGGTTGCTATATCCTTGTTGTCCCTTTGCACACTTCCTCAACCCTGCCCACTCAGTCACAAGTACATGAGAAAGACTCCCTCTTGCTCCTATGCACTCATTGTGTGTCTTTCACTCTTCTTAGATCTGCTTTTATAATCTCCTAATGACTAAAACCCTATTTCCAAAGTGATCAACGATCAAGATCTGATTTTGATCTCTTGAGATCAATGGTTGTGACTTAATCTCTCGTTGAGATGACTTAAATCACTGAAGTCACTCCACTTTATAAAAAGTCACTTTAGTCATTAAATAAAAGCCACTTTAACAATAACGTTGATATCTAGAGTGTCGCTCGAACACTTCCACATGCTAGGCACTGCCAATGCAGAAGTACTTGTCCGAGCTACCCCAAAAACTAATAACCAAAAGGTACCATGTCATCCTCAAGGGCCCCAATGTCTCATCAAAGTGTCCAATCATCATAAAGTTATAACATCCCATCATCCAAGTGAGACGTCTCATCATCAAAGGATGCCATCATGCATGGAAAGGGACCATGTCATCTCTCCAAGTGCAACATCCTCAAGAAAATGTCTAACGTCCTCCTCAAAAGGCGAAACGTCCCATCATCCATGACCTCAAGGACATGTCCACATGTGCTAGGGGGTTCCTGTGAATGGAGCCATGTGATCAAATCCTCCAACATCCTCCTAGGAATGCCAACAACCTCCCTCAAATGACAGGGACGACATCCGTACAAGTGGGGAAATAGCCCCTCAAATCCTCCAAAGAATCCAATTGTCATCAATCATGTGCAATCATCATCCAAGGAGGGGGCTCATGTGATCCAAGAGGCATCATGAAGACCGAAGGCAAGGTACACAATCCAAACACAACATATAAAGTGAGCCATGTTATTACAAAATCCATTAGATAGATCTCACAGAATATCATCTTCAAACTTCACACTAGCTTACAAAATTATGCAATTTGCCAAGTTTAGGTATGGGAGGGTCATTATTACCCCCTATTAGATGTGCTAGTACCCAAACCAAGAGGTATGTCCCAAGGAGGTCAAGGGGCATGTGCAATGATAATGGTATGAATTGGGGTTTACTTCATGGGGTGGATGTCATTGACATGAAAGGCCAGGTATAATATTCATCCTCATGAGCGCCTTTGTATAGGGAGCGCTTAGGCAATGAGATACCCTTTCCTCAGCACTGTGTCTTTTCAAACCCCTGCTTGCCTTTTTCTTTATAGCTTTAACCTCTTATAGCTTTTAACATTTTATTTGTTAAGTCCTTTCATAAGATATGCACTCATTGTATAGGACTTGGGGTGATGGCCTCTTAGCGAGGGGGTAGAGCTCATGCTTCTTTATTTTCTAGCTTTTTAATGCTTTGTTTTTCTTATTTGTTTCTTTCTCCCGGCATTTTGACTTGGGGCTTTCGCTCTTTCTATGTCATTTTTATAAAGCTCCATCAACCTTCGGCCTTCTAGCCCCTTCTGCTCATGGGATTATGAGGCACAGACCTTTTTTGGGGTACATGTAACACCCAGCCCAAAAGGAAGGACAACAGATAGGGGATAGACAAAATGTGTTAGTCGTGGTAAAGGATATGGACACGTTACCCCCATTAAGGCCCCCCAGTAGTACATATTTTCCCAAGTGTGACAACACTTGATTAGAAAATGATGGTGACCACTAAGGTGAGATGAGGCAAAAAGCATAACTCCAAAGCATCATGATTCATTATCCAATTCAACCCATGATCACCATTTTCATGCCTCGAGTATTAACATTATCACTCAATATGAAGTATCATAACAATATACCTGATTATGTAAATGCACCATATCATATGTGTGAGTTGAGTTGATCATGGAATGGAAGGCATTTGCGGGCAACTATCTGTGGAGAGTTCGGAATAACATCATCGAATCTGCTATTTGAAATGTGGATCATGGAGAAAATTTTCTCCTCTAGTTACCCCTAGAAGTGGGGGGGGGTAACAGTGATCATGGGTGTGGCAATAGGTTTGCAATCCTCCATCCCAAACCTCTTCAGAGTCTCAACTGCAAACTTACCTTGCCCAAGGAAAATCTCCCCTAGTTTCTGCCAAACATCCAAACCCAAGAAATAATGTATCATGTTGATATCCTTCATCTCAAACTTAGTCGCCATGTCTACTTTGCACCCATAAGAAACAAGTCATCTACATCCAACACCAAAACAAGCAGATGAAATCCAACAAATATATAATATAAGTTAGGATCTACTTCACTTTTGGTGAAGCCCATACTTTGCAAATATCCATCTATCCTAGAATACCATGCTCTCGATGCCTCCTTGACTCCATATAAGGCTTTCTTAAGTTTACAAACATGGAGCTCTTTCCAATTTAACTCAAAGCCCTAAGGTTGCTCTATGTACACTTCTTCCTCAATGATCCCATTAAGTAAAGTTGTCTTCACATCCCATAAATGAAACTAAGGACATAACTGCTCTAATGGAAGTGGACCTAACAACTAGAGTAAATGGTCTCCTCATAGTCCACTCCCTCTTTCTAGGAAAACCCTCTTGCCACGAACCTCGACTTGAACTTCTCAATGTTGCCATCTGTCGCATACTTGATCTTGTAGAGCCACTTGGAACTCACTACTAACTACCAATCCGATCTTGACACTATGTCCCAAACATCATTCTTCGTGATGGAGGTGTACTCCTTCACCACGACATCCCACCATACATGTTGGTTTGTTGCTTCCTCAAAGCTAGAAGGCTCAGAATCTATGATGTTGCTCATCGATGCCATGTAGTCTGCAAACTTCTTCAAAGGTCTACTCTCCTTAAATGTGCTCCTAGAGCCTCAACATACTCTTGAGCATCCCTCAATGTCTAAGTGAACCATCGAGGTCTCTTGACAGAAGTAGAAGGGGGTACTATCTCCTCCTCTTCACTTGAAGGTTGTTGTACTGCTCTGGAAGTCACTGGTGACCTTGGCTTAACCTTCAAAGCTTCCAACTCCTCATCGTTTGCCACTGAAACAGGCTCATGGGACTTCCTCGATGCAAAGTCTTCCTAAAACTTTACATCCTTGCTCAATATTGCCTTCCTCTGCTTTGGAATATAGACCCTGTAAGACTTTGAAGTCTCACGGTAACCTACAAATAAACCCTTCCTGTTGAAGGGTTCCAACTTAGTCCTCTTTTGTACCAGTACATGGATATAAACTGGACAACCAAAGATGTGAAAATAACTCACCTCTGGCTTCACACCAGTGAATGCCTCCTCTAGTGTCTTTTCCTCCAAGATCCTGTGAGGAAACATGTTTCGAATGTAGGCTATTGTGTTGCATGCCTCTGCCCAAAGAAGCGTCGACAAGTCTTGGTCATGACTCATGGACTTAGCAGCCCTTATGATGGATCGATTCTTTTACTTTGCAACCCCATTATGTTGTGGGTTGTACAGAACAGTTAGCTCCCTCTTGATTCCTACCTCCTTGTAGACACCCTCAAAATCCTTGGAGGTATACTCACCCCAATTGTCTGATCTCAAGACTTTGATCTTCTTCCCTATCTGGTTTTCAACTAGAGCTTTGAACTCCTAAAACCTGTTAAAGACCCCATCCTTGGTCTTTAAGAAGTAGATCCAATTTTTGCAAGAGCAGTGATTAATGAAGGAAACATAGTACATGCTCCCTGAAATTGATGCTACTAACATAAGTCCACAAACATTAATGAAGGAAACATAGTACATGCTCCCTGAAATTGATGCTACTAACATCAGTCCACAAACATCTGAATGCACTAGGTCTAGAATCTCCTTAGACCTATGCTCGCTACTTGGGAAAGCAACCTTGGCATGCTTGCCAAGCATGCACCCTTTACATACGCCATGCTACTGAATGTTGAACTCTGGAAGACCTATGACTATCTCCCTCAAAATAGGCAACGATCTATGATGCAGGTGCCCCATCCTCTTGTGCCATAACTTGCACAAGTTGTCACTGTTATGAACTAGGGCTCGAACAGGTTCACCCTACGACCTATAAAGATTACCTTCTCTAACCCTTATTACATGAGTTGTATCTAGGCTAGATTCCTTCAACCTGACGAGTACCTGTTGGTTCTTGAACTCAACTACAAAGCCCCTATCCTCCATAACCAAAACCAAAAGCAAGTTCTGCCTAAGCCCTAGAACAAACAAAACATAATCAAAATCTAAAGAGTTAACTAACTCGAGTTGGAAAGGAATAGTACCAACTCCTACTACTAGGTACTTGGCATCATCGCCCAACTCAACCTATACTCCTAAGTCCTACTTTGTTAGACTAAAAAATAACTCTCGAGCTAATGTCATATGACGAGATGCCCCACTGTCCACGTACCACACATTCCTAGGAATCGTGTTGGTAGAAAGGAAAGATACCATTAAGAAATTCTTCTCGAACTTGGCAACAAATTCGTTCATCTAAGTTTTTGCAGAGGCAGCTACCTGCTTTTGTTGTTGCTTCTCTTTACCATTCTTATTTAAACACTGTTATGCATAATGACCGTGCTTGTGACAAATGAAACATTTGATTTTACTCTATTCCTTCTTTCCTGGCTATGAGGCTAACTCCCCACTCTTTCCCTTACCCTTGTTGGGCCTTTTACTTCTGCCCCGATTTGTCTAACCAAGTAGGGCTAAGTTCTCATCACCACCCTTCTTGTTGGCCTTTACTCCATCTGAGCTTCCTCCTCGATATAGTCATCCCACAGCCTTTCAAAGTTAGGAAGGTTCTCCCAAGCACAAATACCTTTGACAAAAGGTTTCCATGAAGCTGGGAATCCATTCAGTGCCATGTTCACCAAATCTGCATTTGCAATCTTCTCCCCAACTCCCCCAAGTTGATCATGACTCTGTGTGACCTTCATAAGGTAACTAGTGACTGAAACTGATCTAATGATCTCTATGGATCTAAGTTTGTTTCGCAAACTCATCTTTTTGTTTATGTTCTCACTTTAGTAGAGGCCAACGAAGGCATCAAACATCTCCTTTACAGTTTTCTTCTCGAATATATGAGGGATCAAATGATCATTTATGGCATCCATGATCATCCGCTTGGCCTATACTTCCTTCTTCTTGTGAGCTACCAATTGCTATGGATCTATAGGTGAAGGCACAACATCCTTGACAATATCCCAGAGATCATTCTCTTCTACAAACAAATGGTACGATGAAGAATGCAAGACTCTACATCGAGAACTCCGCCATGCTTCCATCCATTCTCAACCCTCCTACTACGACCTCAAAGCCTCTTATTGTCGTCTCCTCCACGACAAGAAACGACTCTTTGTCTCTCAGAGAAGACGAGACCTTTCTGCTCTCCTTTCCCATTCCCTAAAACAATTATGGTGTACCATCCTTCTTCGACATGCCTACCTTCCATCTGACCTTGACCATGCATCCATGTTCTCTCACACTTCCAATCTTTATGATATTCCCGGGCAGGCCCAAATTCATGTTACCTCCCCACCCTCCTCCTGTCACCTTTTCTTAGACAAGGATATTCGAGAGGCCATTTGGGTGATGAACAGCAGCAAAGCAGCCGATGAGGAAGGCTACCAGGCAGAGTTCTTTAAGCAAAATGTTTGTTCTTTGGTTAGTTACTTGGATGATCTCTTCAACCATGTAGTTCGAGAAGGCTTTCCACCGACATGGTCACGCCACATCATCCATCTGATTCATAAATCAGGTTCCAGCTCAAATCCCAATAACTACAAAACGATCATGGTGGGCCACACGTTCTCGAAGTTGTATGCTACAGTTCTTCATAGGAAGCTCTCCAGTGACCTTGGGCAGAGACACCTCGGAGCTAGAGGACAAGCAGGTTTTCGGTCGGCTCATCGGACTATTGACCACATCTTCACCCTCTGTGTCGTGATTGAGGAGGCACGACACCGCTCTTCGAAAGTCTACTGTTGTTTTGTAGATTTTTGGAAAGCTTTTGACTTTGTCTCGAGGGAAGCCCTACTCCAACAACTTAGAGATATTGGCATCTCTGCGACTCTATTGACAGCTATTATGCACCTCTGTGAGTCTGTTCTTGGTCGTCTTCGCACAGCTCATGGGATGTTTGATTTCATTTGAAGCACTATTGGGGTCAAACAGGGTTGTCCACTATCACCTACCTTGTTTGGGATTTATATTGATGAGTTGGAGGCATTTCTACACGAGCATATCTAGGACACCGATGGTTGTCTTCTTCACCAGGTTTTGATATCTATTCTACTCTTTGTTGACGATGTGGTCCTCTCCTCATCCCCAAAAGGGTTACAGAGGCAACTGGATGCCTTAACTCTATTTTCAGTTGACGGTCAACCTAGGTAAAACCAAGGTTATGATCTTCAACGGGGTTAAGAAAACTTTGTACCTTCACTTCCTCTTCAGAGGGGAGGAGATTGAGATCATCAGCACCTATACTTACTTGGGGGTGCAATTCTCAGGTCCTCGCTTCAGTTTGCACCCAGCTCTTTAGCCTTGGATCAACAAAGGATATGGATCCTTAGCCCTTCTCGAGAGACAGTGCTTTCGGCACCACTTCCAGGTCATCTCGTCCAAGATGAGCCTCATGGACACCTTGATTTGTCCCAATGTTCTATATGGCTCAAAGATTTGGGGACCGTCTTTACTTGAGTCAGATTGGGCTTCAGCTGAGAGAATCCAAATTCTTCTTCTCCGCCGCATCATTAGATGCAAGCAGACGTTACCCCAACACATCATCCTTGCAGAGTTTGGAGCTCAGCCCTTCCGGCTTTAGACGGTTTTCAGATTGGTTTCATTCTTGCATCGTGTCTGGGGCTTTGCAAACTCCCAAAAGGGAAGGGACCGGTACCCTTATCTAGCATATTGCTCTTTTGAGACTATTTCCCTTTCCACTCCTCTAGGTCGGGCTAGATGTCGGTTTGCAGGGGTTTCAGATCTCCTAGAGTCTGTGGGCATTCAGTTGGATCGTCTCCCTCCTTTTCGATATACATTAGATGCTCCTAGTCACCTTTTACCTACTAAACAGAAGTTGAACAAGATCATCAAGGAGGACATTTACAGGCAGTTCATCCAGGTCACTTGTTCAACCCTCCGGGAGGGTTGCGCCCAAAGATGGATTTTTACGCTGAGCACTTCTTGAAGTTGAGAAACGAGCTCATTGTTCGACCCCAGTATACGTTCTGTCACTGGATGCATGCTCTTCGCATCCCTCTAGGCCAATTCAGAGTGGGTTCTCATAGACTTCGGGAGAGACAGACCACCAGATTGATAGATCAGATAGAACCTGCTAGGTATGCCATTTACAGGGAGTGGAGAACGAACTACACTTCATTTTTGGATGCCCCGTCTACTACGAGATCGGAGGAAGATTCCATTGCTTGTTCAGGGGTCCTTGGACTCTCGTCGAATTTCTCAGGTATCCCGGTCAGAGATGTTTGGCCCTATATATGCAGGAGACCCTCAGGTTCCGAACACATATTCTTCAGCCTCCCATCACACCAAACCCCACTCAGAGGATCACGACATTTTTCAGGGTACTACCTTCCGACAGGGGCACCAAGAGACCATCAGATATCAGTACATATCCAGACCCTAGATCAGTGAGGATCCATGGGACCTCACCCCGCCCTACGAGATCTCAACAACAGATCTGTCTCAAATCCCTTCCTGGGAGACAAACTACGTCCTCCAGACCTCAACAGCGTGTGCACTCCGCCAGGCAACGATTCAGTAGTCGGTTCGGACTCCCCACTAGTTCTTCATCGAGCCAACAGACTTTGTTGAGTTTCCTTCTTTCAACTTCGGATGTTAGGAGAGATGGGTTTGATCCTTAGACCTATTAGCTCCTGGATCTTCTCCGCTAATGCATCTCCGTCCCATTGCGGGACTTTGTGGTTGCGGTTGAAGATCCCTCATACTTCAGCCCAGTTTGCATTGTCTATTCTTTACTTCATGCATTGTATCTCTTTATAGGAGACCGTTTGGTACTCCTGCTTTGAATGGACATCATTGTACTCAACAGTTCCTTTGACCTACTTTGTGGTCATTAGTTGGACATTAATAAAATTATCTTATCTTATCTAATAAGAGTGTAACCCTCACTTTCCATGACAAGAAATTTGAGGCACTATCCAATCTATCCTCGAATTTGAGACTAGTTGAGGCCTTAGTCACCTGGTTCGTGTTCGTGTTCGAGTTCGGCGACCTTGAAGTTCGACAAAAATTCGACAATGAAAATTTTAGAAATAAAATTCGGCATTAAGTTCGACATACTATAAAATTTGAAAACTAAAATATATATAGTAAAA
>ML809682.1:69051-85262 GCA_009831015.1 Picea engelmannii | reverse complement strand
TGCGATAACAGGGGTCAAATAGAAGTGCCCTCTCTCACTAACTCTTTTTGGCTAAGTAGCATGGGTACACGTGCTTGGGGTCAGACTCTTCATACTCATACCCGTACTCACATATTGAAAACATAACCATACTCATACCCTGTCATACTCAATCGTACCGTGCAACACCTTCATGTACCCCACCATACCTCAAGCAAATTTGGATACATACCCCGATTTCAAATACATTGATGTCTATTTTAGCATGAAAACAAAAAAAAAATTAATAATTAAAAACCCCAATAAGATTGAGTTTACGGTGGGCCCAATAGGAAACCTTAAAACAACTAAGTGTTGACCGCTTTTATACCATTAAACCCAATTTCATGCTCACTTTTAAGCTTTGCATTTGCAATTTGACTATGTGAGAGCTTGGGAGTGACCAACATAAGAGAAGACAGGGAATAGGGCATTGTTTTTTGTTTTTATTGCAGGAAATTGGTGTCCAGGGCAATTGTTCACCATTAATCATTCTTCGTCATCATCGACATTCTTCTCTCCCCGAGTCCCCACACTTTAGTTTCATCAAGTTCCAAGTTTTCGATTTTTTTGGTTTGTCATCTCCACGCCATGTCCAAAAAAGGAAGGAATGTCAATGTTCAATGTTGAATCATGAGTCATGAATGTTCATTGTCAATTGATGAATGGTGGATACTAGAATGACTTGAATTTAAAATGAATTTGAATCATTATTGATTTACATTAATTTTAGTTCTCTTTTTTCCATATATTATTGCATATATAAAATTTGATATATGTACCTTTGACATATCTCCATCCCCTATTTCAAAAAGTATTGTACCCATACCCAAACCCCAACAACTTGGATTTTTCGTATCTACATTGATGAGTTGGAATCCTTTCTCAAGGAACACATACAGGACGGGGGTGTTGTCTTCTACACCACATCTTGATCTCCTTGTTTCTATTACTATTTGTTGATGATGTCATCCTCTTAGCTTCTTCGCCCATGGGGCTACAAAGATAGAACAGTGCCCTATCCAACGTTTGTGATCTTTGAAACTTGATAGTTAACCTAGGTAAGACTAAGGTTGTGATATTCAAGTTTTCAACACATCGAAACATGTTCTCTCCAGCTAACGCCTCTACTTCCGAGGGGAGGAGATCGATATCACCACAACCTATACATACTTTAGTCTTGGGGGTTCAGTTCTCAAGGCCCTGATTTAGTTTGAGGTGTGCTTTTCAACATTAGCTTAATAAGGGATATGGCTCCCTTGCCCTACTTGAGAGACAATGTTTCCAAAGTCAATTCCAGGATATCATGTCCAAAATGCAACTTTGGACATGATCATCGAACCCACTATCCCTTATGATTCTAAGGTCTGCAGACTTAGCTTGCTTTGGTTCCACTAGGCCGGGACAGAGAGATTGTAAATCCTTATGCTATAGCGCATCTTCCATTCCAAAATGAGCAATTCCTCAATCCATAGTCCAAGTGGAGTTTGGGGCCCATCCTTTGCAATTTGCACTTCAAGGCCATCTTTAGACTTGTCTCTTTCCTTCACAAAATCTGGACTCTAAGAGACTATGTTCCTAGTAGGGATTGGTACCCCTACATTGCACTTTGTTCTTATAAGGCTATTGCCTCCACGGGTCCTCTAGACACATACGTTGTTATTTTTTGAAGGCTTCCAAGTTCCTTCAGTTGGTGGCCATCTCTTTTAATCATCTTCCCCCTTTTAGGTAGTCTTTAGACACTCCAAGTCACCTCCTACCATCTACGCAAGACTTGAACTGAGTAATTAGAGAAGACATCTACAAGAAATACATCTAGGTAACTTGGATCGCACCCCTTAAGGTTCTTTGCCCCGAGATGGCTTTTTATTCTAAGCACTTCATGCATTTGAGAAATGGCCTTATTTCCAAACCTACATATGCACACAAACGATACACGCCCTGAAGATCCCCCTTGGATAGTGCCAAGTTGGCTCTCATCAACTTTGGCTTAAGATTGATCGCCACATCCCACACCCTAATAGAATTTGCCAGCTATACCACTTACGGGAGATCAAGTAAAGGAGCATCTCATCATCAAATGTCCCATCTATTGAGAGATCAAAGGGAGGTATTATTTCCTTTATCAAGACTCAAGTAGCTCCCTCTCCACATTATTCAGATATCCAGACTAGAGATGCCTAGCTCTTTTCACGAGGGAGATTTTCAAAGATAGATTGGAGTCTATACGTGGAACTCCCCAACCAAAGCCTATCAAGAGGATCACCTCTTTCTTCTATATTCGTTGGTCCACACATGGCAGCAAATGTCAAGCAAAGGACACTTTGGATATCAAATCACTAAGGCTGTGGGTTTCCTCTCAACCTCCCCCAGACTCCAGTACAAGCCAATCAAATTCCATAATACTTTTGAGAAGCTCCAGGTCCAAACCCCAAGACAAACACCACCAAAGCGACAACCAGTATTAAATTTCACGCCCAGCACCCGACAATTTACTTCCTGGCAAAACCTTGTTGTAATAAAATTATTAAGAAGATTTTACTGAATAAAAGCATGGCTGAGTTTTAACAATCTAAATAAATGAATCAGCGAAAGCACAGCAGAAAACCACACACATTTGCACGTAATTTTCTGGGTAAAAACCCTTGGAAAAAACCCGAAGGGAAAACCAGTACTGTGATGATTTTATTAATATAAAATATGGGCTCTCATCCTGGGATAATGGCCCACTTTAGGAATAATACAAAACAACAAATAGCCTAGCTTAACACACCTCTAGATCTGTCCTTCGATCTTGATGGTTGCTACTTCCTTTTCTACCCCTTGCTCCTTTCATCAGACCTTGCCCTTGCACACTTGGATGATAGTCCTTCTTCACCCAATCAATGAGATCTCACAATCTCACTCTGTGTGTGCTTCCTCCTCTCACTTTAGCTACCTTTTATAATGTTGAGTTTACCCAAAATCCAAAACCCTAGATCTCCAAAGTGATCAATGGCTGAGATTAGATCTTACCGACACTTTAGATCAATGTCTAGGATTTAATTTAATTCACTAATGCCAAATACTTAGGCATTTAATTAAATTAAACTCAATTAATTATAAAAAAGCATTCACTTTAATAATCACTTTATTAAAGTGATTATTAAAAGTGAATTTCCTAAGTATTGAGAGGTATTAAGGACGACTTCCACATGTTAGATACAAAACCGATGTGGAAGTACCTATCCGATGCTACAAACATCAACACCCATATCAGCTCTAAGAGGCCTAGGAGCCGAACTCTCTCCGTGTAGAGCACAACTCTCTAGGTTTGCCTTAGTAGTGAATCCTCCATTTAGAGATCTCCCCCCCCACCTTGGATGTTAGGAGTGATGGGCCTCCTCACTCTAGAGCTCCTCCCAAGACTACTCCTAGGATTACACAGCTGGACCCCTCAGCCCAAGGTACTCTGCCCCTTCATGATGATTGATGACTTGATCAAAGAGCCTTCTTCTCTCGCCACTCATCTGGCCTTAGCCTCTAGTTACAGCACACCTTGACATCCTTTCTACTTGTCATGGTTTTGCCCATTTTTGTTTTTGCACTTATTTGGTACACCTTATAGGCTTATACCTTTGTACTTAGCTCTCTTTCTACTTTTGATAGAGTAGAAATGGGCACTGCTTTTGCACTCCCATTGTTTACTGATACCTGATGTATTTTTGAGTCCCATTGACTTACATATTGTGGATATTAGTTGGACATTAATAAAATTGTCCCCTCTTATATAATTAGCATTTACATGACAGTTTAACATGCATGTTTTTTGTACTCAATAATAGAAAGTTAGAAACTGACTAAGGAAAATGGACTATTCACATAATTAACAATTATATTCCAAAGCTTAACAAGTTTGTTGTTTTTTCTTTTATATCCATCCACTAATTCACCTTTACTGTGTCATCAACTGTATGTATGTTGTAAACATAGCTACAATGGCCTATCTTGTAAACATAGTTTGCCCGCTTGTCTTACATTTTTTTGTTTCTAGTATCTAGGCTATTATTTCACTATGACATTTCAACTCATCTGTGTAATTTCCAAGTCAAGACCTGAAGCCAGTAAGAGTAATTAATGGCATTCCAATGACTTGAAACCATCTTAGTGTGTGCCTTATTTAAATCAGTAGAGATGGACACAGCTCAGGTGTACACAATAGAATAGAGACTAAAATATTGCAGCTCAGTTGAAAAGAAAGTGCAACCTACAATCCATGTTAATAAGAGAAGCGATAATGTAGAGATAGATACGACTGGAAAGTTACAAAGCAAGTCAACTAAATAGAGAACAACATTAACATTTTCAAACAAGATGATAATAGTGTCATAATACATATAACAGTGCAACTTACGAGTTATTACCCAAGATGACCTCAAAGGTCACTTTTCTTAATGTATCTATCCAATCAAATCTAAACTTGTTAATAGCTATGCAATGTTCAGGGATTAGCAATCAATCAGCATAGGAAGGAAGCCATCTTTACATTGAATGGATTGTGCAATGCAAGATTATAAAATATACTCAAACTTCTGAAGATATTTAGTTAACTTGGTAATAGCAGCATACTTATGTCATTACAGCAGAAGTGTCTGCAAGCACATTCTAATTGTTTCCTTTCCAAGAATCATATCCATTGTAATCAATGTTGCAAATACCAGCGTAGACCCATCTTAAACCCGGATCTATCAAGCACCGAGAGGGATCCAATTTCTTAAAGTGTAAATTTTTTTATTATTATTTCATTCCATGTCTAGTTTTACAAGGTGAGTGTAATTGTTGTTTTGTTTAATTAAGCCGACTTTATATTTATAACTATTATTATTATTATTTTTAATTGAGCAGACTTTATGGTTTTTTTTTCAATGTATTGTTATTATCTAACGCTAAAGCCTCATCACATTAATGCCTCAACATCTCCCCCATACTGGGCTGTAGAGCACCTCACTACTCTCGGTGCAATCAGTTCAAGGATATATTGCCGAGGCTTCAGAAAGAAATTTATCAGAAATATCGGAAATTATCAGAAAATATTGGAAAGCATAAACTTGGACCTGAAAAACTCAGAATAATCAGCAACCTGAAAAACTCAGAAAAAAAAAAAGAAATATCATGAGAAATCAGAGAATTTTTTCAACACTGATTGTAATATAACCTTCAGAACTTTTCTAAAACATGCTGAGGTACTCTTGTGGCTTGTCACAGTAAACATGGCTTATGGTACCAAAAAGTGAGAGAACACACTAGGGAATTAGAATGAACTCATTGAATCATACCAACATATTGGCACACTTGCCCAATCTCCAACATTAACAAAAATGTGGTTAATTATTAAAATTTAAGAACTTGTTAAGCTTACAGATACTAACCTTTCCATTTCTCAAGCATGTAGCTGTAAACCAATACAGTGCCCAAACTTTATCCTTGATAATTAAGGCATAGTTTGGAAAAAAAATTGATGAAATACAAGACAAAAATAAGAATGCCATTAGTGTGAAAAGAATGTGTATTCCTTTGCGACTGAGGAAGGGCAACAATAACATGGCCCTTGCTATTAAGGACAAGCATCTAGGGATCAGGAGCTCTATATAAGAGTCTATTTGCATGCTTTGTTCCCATTTGGACCATATTCTGAAGAGAAGCAAGTTTGTCACATTGCGCAACGTAAACGTGATACTCCATACAAAGCAGCAAACCTGAGAAAAAGAAATGTCCTCTCACTATAGGTAGCCATCTCAGCTAATCTAGTAGTTCAGAGACAGGGATCACTAAAACATACCTAAGAAACTGTGCTGTGTCAAATATTTGAACTGGAATCGCCGTGCAGATCTGCAGCCATCTTAAATAAGAAGGTAGAGGAGTCTCATTGATAGCTGTATTGTACAGCTGCCAGAAACCAATAATCCCTGATCGATTCTCACTTGAAATCAAACTCCATTGCCCTGTCTGCTTTAAGTCCTAATCATCTTTTACGCCACTGCTTCCTGGGCACAGTTAACTGTATCCCTGATGAACGAAATTAGCCAATAATTAACATGTCCATGCCTTCGGTTAATGTACTTTCATAAGTCAATTAAACGAATCACTCTCTTCTTAGGACATCACAGAGCAAGACAAAGGAAATTCCATCTATGAAACATTCCCATTATTATCCCACTACCATAAATGCGTCAAATTTTGGAAAAACAATGCACCTTTGTAGAAAAAAAAAAGTGCAATTCAAACTAAAATTTACCTTTTTCCTCGAGTTGCTTGATAATCTCTTTAAGTTCATTGAACTTTTGCATATTACCATCTTTTAAGAACCCAAAATGTAGCATCCTATAGGTTTGATACAGTGGTACAATTCCCTTCTCAATCATTTCCTTTAAATGCACAAAAGCTTCTTTAAAAAGTCCATTATAACAAAGACCGTGAATCAGCACACTGTAACTTTGGTGCCCACAGCTGCACTGCTTCTCATGCATCTTGTTCCAAAGCTCTAAAGCCATGTTCACATGCCCAGTGCAACAAAACATCTCAATCAAATTGTCATGTATCTGTAAGGTTGGGAAGAAGGAAGTTGCTACAACATTATTATATAGCTCAAACGCTTCTCTAGCCTTTCTTCTTTTGCAAAGCTGTGTGAAAACAGAACTGTATGTCTTTGTATAGGGAGTGAAGCCCCTTTTAACCATTTTCTCCAAAAGCTCACAGGCATCATCTACTTCACCTAATGTGCAGAGGCTAGTAATCAAACAGTTGTACGTGACAGAATCAAGAATTGGAGTGACTTCGTTCAATATAGCAAGATCTTCTGAAGTATTGGCTGTTTCTTTTGTTTCTCTAAGCTCGGAAAGAATGTTAGTTTTCATATGATTAAAAAGCTTGTTAGCTATTTCCACCAAGTTTGCCGCACAAAGGGTCTCAATAAGGGATGTATATGCACCCAAAGTAGGTCGAATGCCTTCCTGGATCATCTCTTCCAGCGTTTCCAAGGCTTTTGTTAGTTTATTTGCTTCACACCATCCATGGATGAGAATACTATAAGTTTTTTCATTTGGGGGGTAGGTATCTTTCAATCTCTCAATAATCAATTGGCAATCCTCAATTCGCTTCTCAGAACAAAAAACCCGGACTAGAGTGTTAAGAGCCGATGTACCGACACAACAGTTGAAATCTTTCATCCTCTCAAGAGCATCCACTGCAGCTTCCACACATCCAGCCTTGATATAACTCCGGATGATGACCTCAAAGGTTTTAGGTCTAATCAAGTAGGCCTCTTTTTTCACCTCTTCAATCAATTGCCACATAATTTGAAATCGCTGCGCCTTGCCCAGAATATGAATCATCAAATCTAAGGTCTCTGAATTGTGCCTATAACCAGGCTGCTGCCTAACCCATAGAAAAACCCGAAGACCTAACTCCCAATTATTTATAGCAGATCTCAATACTTGACGAACTATATCAGCTGTCAAATTACCACGTTTGATCTGAAGAGCTGCCTCCAAGATGGGAACAGGGATCCCATTTTCCTTAAAGCCAATAGGAAGGCTATCTGTTTGTGCAAAGGGATTTTGCGACAGGTCTTTAACAATCGGCCTTTCGTCTTTAACGTCAGAAGAAGTCTGATTAAATGAAGGAGGTTCCGGGCACCGAACATCGTCGGCATTTCTACTTGAAGTGATCGAGCGAGTCCCCTTATCCTTGGTTTCCTGTCCCAAATTCTCCTCCCTGTCCCCAATCCTATTGGTTGCTGTAGCCGAAAACACCCTTGTCGACAATCCACGAAAGGAACACAGAAAAGGTTTTGACAATGGCAGAAAGAATAAAACAGGGGCCTAAACAAGAAAACAATCAGGAAAAACAACGTAAGAGAGTTGGGCAATTTTGTAGCGGAGACGAGGGAGGTTTTTGCAATGGAGAAGGGCTAATTCTTATCATCAGACTCCACATAGTAACTGAATCAAATGCCAAAAAGGTACTTTGATGAAGTTTGAGTTTCTTACCTGACACAAACATTCCACCATGATCCTGCTGAGAAGAATATTCTTGACTTTCATCTGTCCATGGCAATGTTATCATGATGGCCTTCCCTGCTAAATACCCATCATACCTTCCCACAAGATCTGCTCAAATAAGCGATAGATATCTGCGGGGGATTCTGATTTTAGTGCCTGATACACAACACACGGATGAAAAACTATGCTTTCAAGCCTGAAAACGGCACGCCCAATCTCCATTTTTTCAATAAAGCTGGTACCTTGGCCTATCAGTGAAAAGCCATTGAAATATTCAGGGCACTGCCCAAAAACTTTTATTCCCTAATACGTTATGAAAAACCTAGATGGGTATAAAGTCCAGATAGATCTGTTTACTCACCTTTAGACACAGAACACTGCTTCCATGTTCGCTCAACCACGAGCTCTTGCTCTAAGTTTTCTGCCCTGTCCTTTTGCCTGGTTAGTTGTATTTGGATGTAAAGAAATTGAACATACAAAATTATTTGTTATTGGTAATGTATATGATAAACTAAGACCTTGTTTATCTACTTTGCGACTCCAAATATCACAGAGCCACTAAAATATAAATGGAAATACTCCTTGCGGAATTACAGAGCAATACAACTTGGGTGTGTAGGAGTTTTTAACCTTTTATTTTCATATTAGTTTTTTATATTTATTAATATTAAAATTTGATGTAGTAGTTTTTATTGGTTATATGGACATCGCATAAGGTGATTTTAGTATAGAAAATGTCTTAACTCTTTAACAAATTTTTGGAAACTTGCAATAGTTTTTTTATTAATTTTGGAAATTTGTGGTAGTTTTTATTTTGGTTATAATATAAAAAGTCGATAACATCAATACAAAAAGCCCTAATTAATATGAAAAAAAAAGCATTATATTAACAAGTGTTGCATGGTAGCGTAGTCTCTGCCAAGTTGGAATGGGAATAAATGTGACCATGTACAGACACGTGGGTTGCAAGTTGCAGTATATGTGGTATCTATGCAGAATTTAGTATTCCTGAATTAGTTTTATTTGAAATTTATCAGAAATTATTAATTTCTACTACATCAACGAAGGTTCCTAGTAAAGTTTGATAGAACAGGTGAGCTTTAAAAGGAACGTGGACAAAAAAAATTAGTGTACAATAGTATTACATTTAAAAGATTCTTGGACACAAAAAATTTAGCATACAATAGAATAGTAGTAACGTCTGTTACATAGGTTCGTTTTCTTTAAATTAGCATTGCCGAATTAGTTTTCTTTAAAACAAGGCCTCTTGGACAGAAAATAAATTGAAATTTATCAAAGTATAGGTTCCTGGACACCATAAATTATACATACGAAATATGTACTTTTATAAAGTACATATTAACTTCTATAGATACCAAATATGTACTTTTATAAAGTATGGGCATTAGATTTTATAGAATATGCATGGAGTCTTCATTCCATACTTAGGAACTTTTTGGATCACGGGTTATCGGGCTGGCGAGCTCAAAATTTGGGCTCTGTAGTTTCGTGCTTTACAAATAGCACCCAGAGTTCCGCGATATACAAATTGACAAATGGACTTGCGGGCTATTTGAATTTTAAGGGCCTCGTGTTGATGTAATAGCACAATTGGACTTGGGCCTTGAAATTGCAGTGCAGATGTGGCAAACAGTATGAAGAACATGTGGTAAAGATGCAAGAAATGACATACTATCTATATGTGTGAATAGAAAAAAAGTATTGAACACAATTTTATGACATTTATATAAAAATATTAAAAAACGTGTTACATATTCCTAGAAATTTTAAAATATATATATATATCAAATACGATATCTCAAATTTGAATGAGTGATTTATCTCGAATTTACTTTTGAAAATGACGAATCGGAAAAAGATATGCATCGGGAAAAAAAGAATTGAAATAAAATAAACATAATGTCTTGACATTCAACATAGCTGAAGATGAAAATCTAGGAGCGCATAAATATATAAGGAGACAAAAGAATAGTTTTATTTGGAATATATGAAAAAACAATAGTTTGCTACATATTCCTGGAAATTTAAGTGCGTTTGTCATATAGACTGGGATTGGGGCTCCCGCGGACTATAAGAGAAATATGTACAAGAAATAGGATTGTGGAAAGAAGAAGTGGGAGACGGTAGAGTGTAATACCTGAAAAGTAGAAATGGGAAGATATCAATCTTTGGCTATAGATTTATATTCAGAAAAAGGTGGAATAACTGGATTGATAAAGAAAGGACTATAAGTATAAACTTACAGTGATGGTACATATAAGTATTTTTGGTATTTGCTTGTTGATGTCTTCTCCTGTTGGTTTTCGTCTCAGACCCATGTGAATAATTGGATTGATAAACAAAGTATTTATAACAATGTTCCATATAAGTATTTTTGCTATTTGCTTGTTGATGAAATTTTCCTGTTGGATTTCATCGGTGACCCGCTTCAAGTTCTCTTCAATGTAGCTTCTCAAGGGGGCGGCGTTGATGTCATTCCGGATTTTAATGTTGAAAAGTTCATTTTCTAATTCGCTTAGATCAATAGAAATTGTACACAGACCCTGATGAATGTCTCCATTCTGTACCGAATAGCGGACTAGCTAGTTGTCCACGTGTTCTTCATGATATTCAAGAATCCTGCAAAAAAATTCTAAAGACAATGCCTTAAAATTATCAACTTGGTTAGCGAAAGCTTGCTTGGTTAACACCAATGAGTTGACGATTAAGTTGGGGTCCTGGAAGTCGTTGGTCCTTCCGGCTAAGTCTATTTTGGTGAGCTTTGTGAATAATGTTTCTTTCTTTGATATTGCTTGCTCACGTGATTGGACGATCATATACGGGGTCTTCATCTTTTCTTTCCAGCATGCTTCTAATTGAGTGAGCCAGTTTTTGGACGGGAGGTTATGTTGTCTTCTTGTCGTGTCTTCCATGTTGTTGACATGAAAGGCAAAAGGGATGACTGTGTGCAAATAGAAAGTTTCTTCATTTTTTAAATTCATCTGCAAAAGTTCGAGCAAGTTATGTGCCCTACTTCCCAGGGATTCCATATTTTGTGATGTTTCCCATGCCTTAGTAATCAGTTCCATTCTTTTGTTGATATTTTTCTCCACGTATTCTCTACACGATGCGAGGAAGGTGGAGGAGCCTTTTAGGTTTGGTGCAGGGGTGCAGGGAGTTGCAGGCATGGCTATTGCCAAAAGACTGCCAAGCAATCGCACAGGAAACAAAGCTTCCTCTAATTCCTTGATCTGGTCATTTAGTCTGGCATTCTCGGCCTCAATGACTCTAATGGAATCATGAAGAGCATCTTCAGTTACCATGTGAAGTTCAAAGATTTTGGACGCCTGCATATTGGCAAGGTCAAGTTCTGAACGATGTTTTCTTTTTCTTATTTTTTACATCTCTTTTTTCAATAATTATTTTTTTAGATTCGCTTTCAAAAACAACACTTTGGAATACGAAGGATTCATCTTCGTCAAAATTTTTGGAATCGACTATGTCCATTGGGTAGCTATGGTGAATCGCGTCTCTCGGTTGTTCAAGGTTGCAGAATATGCTATCCAGATCAGCGTCAAGATCCATGTTTTCACTCTCAATTCTAGGCTCATCCGCCTCCCCTACAATTTTTTTCCCCTTCTTCTCCATGGGAAGCTTGTGAGAACTATCAATTTTAAGATGAACCTCGTTCGTTTGAAGAACTTTAGGTTGCTTTGTTACTGTGGCAAGCCATTGGAGTGATGCTTTGTTACTATGGTGGTTCTAGTCCTCAGGTCCAAAGATGTTCATTGTATCTCTACAGAACTATTATAGAGGTGCTGCCAGTAGTTTATGAAAACGTTGGTTTTCTCTAGATGTTGCTTGAAATGAACAAATGGAGGGGATAATATAACCCCCTGGAAATGTTGGTTCAATGCGTGCGAATGGAAAATCTCCTCGAGCTCTTCGCTCATTAATGACAATCTCTATGCGTGTTGTATAGTGAGTTGTTAGAAGTAAAGTTTAATTATTGCATACTTAGAAGTGCAAAGGTGGCGGTTACGGCGAAGAACATTTAAGGATTGGAGGTTTCGTGAACGAACCAAGCTAATGGCGTGTGAATGACATTCCATGGTATTTGAAATTAACAGTGGGAAGGGATAAGAAAAGCCTCCGCAAATATTGGTTTAGTGCGCATTAATGGCAGATTTTCTCGAGCCTTGCGCCCATCAATGACAATTTACATGGTGCCTGCACGATGAACTGTTATCATTAAAGATTTAATATTAATAATTAGTACTTGAAAATAATGTTCTTAGATAATATATATATATATATATAAACATTATTTAAAAACATTATTTTCAAGTACTAATTATTAATATTAAATATTGATATTCTACAATTTAATTAAACAAAGTTATCAAATGAGTCGTAAGCTTCAAGTCCGAGTCCAATTGTAGATCGTCGAAGTTTTGAGCGCAAGATGTATACAGGGCACATGGGGCTTGAGAGTTGGATGGCACCCACAAAGGAACCTACGACCATAAAATTCGTGAACTATGAAAACGAATGGCAGTAGGTTGAACTCGTGATGTAGAGATATAGATGGACATGAAATCTGGCACTCCACCATCTGGGAAGCCGTAAGCATAGACATGGATTACCCAAGTTTTGGATGCAAGATGTACACTCAGAACACGGGGAATAAGAGTTCGATAACACGTAATGGGGAACCCGCGGGCATAAAATTGGTTAAGGAAACCAAAGCGGCCGGTCGGACTCCTGCTGCATATTTCATAATTCATGTGCAACACCAATTGTGTCATGACCAAACCAGTATGTGTACAAAGAAGGGAAAAAAAATTGTACCTTTATAAAGTATGGGCATCAGATTTTATAGAGCATGTACGGATATCGCATTCCAAACTTGGCCACTTTGTGGATCGCGGGTTCTCGGTTTTCGGGCTGAAAAATAGGCCTATATTGTTCTGTGTCCTACAAATAGTACTCAGAGTTCCGCAATATGCAATTTGACAGGCATGCTTGCGGTTTGGCTGAGATTTTATAGAGCATGTACATTTTTTGGATCGCGGGTTCTCGGGCTGGCGGGCTCAAAAAACGGGCCTCTATTGTTCTATGTGTTACAAATAGCACCCAGAATTCCGGGATATACAAATTTACAAGCGAACTTGCGGGCTGGTTGGCTCAACATTATACTTCTATTGAGTTTCGCGATATATAAATTCACAGATGGACTCCAGCGCTAGCGGGCTCCAAGAAAGGAGCAATACATACTAAATATGTACTTTTATAAACTATGGACATGACATTTTATAGAGTATGTACAGATCCCGTATTCCATACTTAGCCACTTTTTTGGATTGCAGACTTGTAGGCTGGCTGGGCCAACATTGCACTTCTATTGTCATGTGTCCTCCAAACAACATTCTGAGTTCCGCGATATACAAATCCACAGACGGAATTGAATATGTATTACACATTACATGTAATATGTATCGCAGGTTATCGAGTTGGCGGACTCAAAATTGACAGACGGACTCCATGAGTGGCGGGCTCAAAATTGAATGTGTATTAGACATTGCATGTAATATGTACAATATGAAACGGGCAAGCGGACGGTCGGGTTGGCAATATAAAAGTAACTGGAAATCTGAACACGTGTATCCGCCAGTTTCAAACCTAGAAATTTTCTAAGGAACGAGTAATCCATAGTAAATATGTACTTTTATAAAGTATGGATATCAGATTTTATAGAGCATGCAAGGATCCCTCATTCCATACTTAGCCAGTTTTTGGATTGCGGGTTCTCGAATTGGCGAGCTGAAATTGGGTCTCTATTGTTTTGTGTCCTAAAAATAGTACCCAGAGTTCCGCAATATACAAATTGACAGGCGGACATCATGTTGGCTCACTCAACATTGCACTTCTATTATATGTACTTTTATAAACGAAGGACA
Organism: Picea engelmannii; assembly: GCA_009831015.1. Taxonomy (NCBI): domain Eukaryota; kingdom Viridiplantae; phylum Streptophyta; class Pinopsida; order Pinales; family Pinaceae; genus Picea; species Picea engelmannii. The sequence goes on along the minus strand of ML809682.1, from coordinate 71,245 downwards.
TGAAATTTTATAGAGTATGTACAGATCCTTTATTCCATACTTAGCCACTTTTTTGGATCGCGGACTTGCGGGCTAGTTGGCTCAACATTGCACTTTTATTGTCTCGTGTCTTCTAAACAACATTTGGAGTTCCGCGATATACAAATCCACAGACGAAATTGAATATGTATTACACAATACATGTAATATGTATCGTGGGTTATCGAGCTGGTGGGCTCTAAATTGACAGACTGACTCCACGAGTGGCGCGCTCAAAATTGAATATGTATTAGACATTACACGTAATATGTATAATATGAAACGGGCAAGCGGACGGTCTGGCTGGAAATCTAAACATGTGTATCTGCCAGTTCTGGACCTAGAAATTTTCTGAGGAATGAGTAATCCATAGTAAATATGTACTTTTATAAAGTATGGATATCAGATTGTATAGAGCATGCACAGATCCCTCATTCCATACTTATCCACTTTTTGGATTGCGGGTTCTCGGCCTAGCAGGCTGAAAATTGGGTCTCTATTGTTCTGTGTCCTACAAATAGCACCTAGAGTTCCGTGATATACAAATTGACAGGCGGACATCGGGTTGGCTTGCTCAACATTGCACTTCTATTATTCTGTGTCCTCCAAGCATCACTAGAAGTTCTGTGATACATAAATTGACAGACGGACTCCGGGACTGGCGGGTTCAAGATTGTGATTGTCTACATGTATAACATATAACATATATGTTATATAGCTAACATTATCTAAAAACATTATTTTAAAGTACTAAATTATTAATAATAAATATTGATATTGTAYAATTAAATTAAAGAAAATTAGCAAATGAGTCACAAGCTTCGAGTCTAGGTCCAATTGTAGATCATTGAAGTTTCGGGCGTTAGATTTATACTGCGCAGATGGGGCATGAGAGTTGGATGGTGCCCACAAAGGACATTGTGGCCATAAAAATCAGAAACTATGAAAACGAACGACGTTCGGTTGGACTCGTGATGTAGAGATATAGATGGACATGAAATTTGTCACTCCGTTGTCTGGGAACTCGGGAGCATAGACATGGATTACCAAGTTTTGGATGCAAGATGCACACTCGGAACACAGGGAACGAGAGTTCGATAACACGTACCAGGGAAGCCGCGGGCATAAAATTGGTTAAGGAAACGAAAGGGCTCGATCGGACTCATAGTGCATATTCCATAATCCATGTGCAACAACAATTGTGTGGTGACCAGACCAGTATGTGTACAAACCAAGAAAAACTAAATATGTACCTTTATAAAGTATGGACATGAGATTTTATAGAGCATGTACGGATATTACATCCCATACTTGCCCACTTTGTGGATCGCGAGCTCTCGGGCTGGCGGGCTCAAAAAATAGGCGTTTATTGTTCTGTGTTCTACAAATAGCACCCAGAGTTTCGCGAGATACAAATTGACAAACAAACGTGTGGGGTGGTTGAGATTTTATAGAGCATGTACACTTTTTAGATCGCGGGTTCTCAAGCTAGCGAGCTAAAAAACGAGCCTCTATTGTTCTGTGCTTTACAAATAGCACCCACAATTCCGCGATATACAAATTGACAAGCGGACTTGCAGGTTGGTTGGCTCAACATTGTACCTCCACTGATTTTCGTGATATAGAAATTGACAGACGGACTCCAGCGCTAGCGAGCTCCCAGAAACGAGCAATACATAGTAAATATGTACAGATCCCTTATTCCATACTTAGCCACTTTTTTGGATCGCGAACTTACGGGTTGTAAATTGGGCCTTTAATGTTCTGTGTCCTGCAGATAACACCCAAAGTTGCGCGATATACAAATTGACAAGTGGACTTGCGGGCTAGCTGGCTCAACATTGCACTTCTATTGGATCGCGGACTTGGCGATTGGAGGGCTCTAAACTGGGCTTATAATGTTTTTTGTCCTGCAAATAACACCCAGACTTGCGTGATATACAAATTGACAAGCGGACTTACGGGTTGGTTGGTTCAACATTGTACTTCTATTGAGTTCTGCGATATAGAAATCGAGAGACGAACTCCACGGCTGGTGGGCTCCGAGAAACGAGCAATACATACTAAATATGTACTTTTATAAAGTATGGACATGTTATGTTATAGAGCATGTACAGATCCCTTATTCCATACTTAGCCACTTTTTTGGATCGCAGACTTGTGGGCTCTAAACTGG